>VXAA01003887.1:197982-286542 GCA_013399115.1 Anseranas semipalmata | reverse complement strand
GGAGCGGAGCGGGCTCGGCGCCGGTGCCCCGGCCGCGGGTCTTTGTCTCGGGCGGGCCCCCCAGGAGCTGCGTCTCTCCGGGCGGAGGGCAGCTCCCGTGCGGAAGGCGGGGGTGGCCCCGGCTGCGTGCCCCCCGGGCACCTGCGTGCGGTGCCGGGCCCGCTGCTGGGCGGCGGCGGNCGGCTCTCGCGGACTTGGGATCTCGCTTCGCTGTTTTTTTTTTTTTCTCGTTTCCTACACTGAAGAGCACAAAGGGCTGGGTGTTCGAAATCGTGCTCCTCGGACAGCTTTCCAAGAAGGGGCAGCGCTTCTCTCGGTGCTGCACAAAAGTCCTGTTTTGTTTCAGGTATTTAAGTGGCGCCAATAGATTGACGTGGCCCGTGGGCTCTTTGGTGTAATTCTTACTTTTGACGTGAAAAACAGGAGCTGGGGAGGAGGGAGGAATAAAACCCAGGCGTGTGCCATACCCCAAGTTCCCCATAATGTCGTGTGAAACTCGACGACGCTAGCTGGTATAAAAGTAATTCCCGCGACAGACGCTAGGACAGACAGCCCCCTGGTTTATGGAATACTCCCGGTGCCGAGTGGGGATTCGCGGAGGCAAATTGGTGTGTGTTCAGGATTATTTCTGGTTAGACCCAATTAGATTATCGTGTCTAAGAAAAGAATAAGCCTATTCAGCCGGGAGCCCCCCACTGATGAGCCAAATGGTGAGTGAGATGTTATGATTATTAGGTGTGCTGCAGAAAGCCTGATCTCACCCTGCGTTTGTTGGGGAAACGTGCGGTCGTTTTACTGACGGGGGGATGCCCCCGCATGCACCGCATGGCATAAATTTGAGTCTTTGTTAATTGGAACGTACCCGAGGGGAGCCCGACTTAACCTGCGTGCACAGCCTGCGGGAGAAAAATAGTGGTTTTGAGTTGGGACCGACTGACTGGATCGGTAAAAGGAAGAAGCAGCAGAGCTTCTTAAGTATACGTGTAACATAAATATGGGAGATAACAGGACCAAGCCTGTAATTTCTTGAGGGACTTGAAAGGAGTAGATGGCATCTGTTTTCAGAAGATGGACTTAAATTAAGGGTCAGAGGACCAGTCCCGGAGCTTTACTGGAGGGAGCGGCGGCAGTGGAGCCGCGTCTGTGGGATCACTCTGTCGGATTCCTGCTCTGCTCCTGGCAGGAGGAGCTGCAAGATGGGGCCCAAGGGCCGCTGCTGGCACAGCGAGCCAAAAACTGCCTTTAGCCTGCTCTCAAAACCAGCGAGGGATGGCTGGTATTTGTTGCAGCTTCCAGGAAATATCTGACCAGTTTATGGAAGAATAAACTCCAGGGCTGTTATTATTTTGTTTTCCCTGCAGCTCAGAGGGGAAGATGGCTGTGCCACTGGTTAAACCCCAGAGTTGGGCAGGCCATAGAATAGCAAAGATTAATGAGAAAGGAATGGCAGTCAGGGGAAAACCAGAGATGAGGAGTATTTTCTGTAGGGAGAGAGGATTAGTCAGGAGATGAGTATGAAGAAAGAGATGCTGAAGTTTGCAGGACTAAATCTCACCTTCTCTGCACTCTCTTTTAAGAATTCAGCCTGGCATAACCGTTCCTCGCGCACCCATGAGATCTCGAAGGGCTTTGCTGACAATAATGATTTTCTTGCTGCTAATGATGTTCCCAAGACCGCTTTTGACACTGATGAACATGCAGCTGCGTGCAGGTACACAGTCTGAGGCTGAGCGAGTCACCTCCGTCTGTGCATAAACAGTGGGGCCACGCGGGAAAGGTTCCTGCCGTGCTGCCTCACGGAAGTGTTGAGAAGTTGTATTCTTCTCTCCTTGTGCAGAACCAGCACAATGAACCGTAGCCCTCCGAACCACGTACGTATCCATGAAGAGAGTGCAGGATGGTCACGTTTTTACCATAAGTGCTGTAATGTTGACTGTTGTCTTATTTTTTCCACTTTGAACACGCTACCCTAATCTTCTCCAGTAGCTCTGTGGTCTCTTCAGCCAGCGGACGAGCTGTGGTGGGCCTGGAGATGGTACACGTGTGAGCTAGCTTGCATTTGCTAAGTTGTTAACAGCCTTAGTTTTGCGGAAGGTCTCTGTGAAGTAGTTTGTCCACTTCAGACATACATTGTCATCATATTGCCTCCTTGGTTAGCCTCACTCTTTGAGGTTTGAGGTGCATAAATTGCAGGAGGTGACGGGAGAAGTGCTCCAGGTCACTGTTTTTTCAGTGAAGCTCTCAAATCTAACGGTGCTGATAGGTTCCTTCACCTGTGACGGTGCCATTGGCATTACTGAGGATGGGCTGAGCGACGCTGCCCGCCAGAGGTAAAGGACATCGATGCCAGGTCTGGCTGCGTCACACCTGCCAGTCCTTGGGGTAGGTAACAGGAGAGGACTTTCCCTGTGAACCCGTGTTGCCTGACACGGCTTTAGCGACCGGTGAAGTAAACAGGCTTCCCTGGGTTCCTTGTTGCAGTGAGGTTTTTACTTGTCTGTGCTAGAGAGGACCAGGGCTCATTTGCTTGTGTGTTTCAGGAAGACATCGTATTTGATGGGATGTACTTAATAGAGAAAAATGTGGAGGATAATCTGAGAGATCCAGGTTTCTATCTGCGAGCTGTGTCATTTTTTCCGTCCTATCAAACTGGTGGGAATTCTTCCTTTTTGTTGGGATATATGAAACGATTCCCTTGGTTTCCAGCTTGTGCAAGAGCGTGAGGTCCAGCAGGGTGGCAGCGTAACTCCCGACCCCCCAGTGAGGGGAGCCAGGTGATCTGGGGGCTCTCGCGCTGGCCTTGAGGCTTGCCAGCGCCGGCACAGCCCCTGGGCTGTGGGGCCGCGGGAGCCTCCTGCCGGAGCCAGTTCCTCAGCGGGCTCTCTCTTGCTCTTCAGCTGCGTTGGATTTTATTTTTTTCTGGCTTTTTCCTGCAGACACAGGGGGCAAGTGTGCGTAAATCACGAATTCTAGTAACCGACCCTAATTTATTGAATAGGAAGCCATTGTTCAGCGTGTGCGAGCGCCGGTGCAGACCAAGCGCGCCGTATGTGTCCGTAGACATTATGGCACCAGTATCTGATCCAGCGAGCGGAGAGCCTGGGGATGCAGGGGTGGGAGCCAGGCTCCCAGTCGGAGCGAGCAGCTCCGGCAGCAGGGTGGTCTCCCTCTGAACCGGTAACGGGGCTGCATGTTTGCAAATGACACATGGTTTGGAGGAAGCAGCCAGGACAGAGTTGGCAGGGTAAATGGTTGCCTAATGAGCTGTGATTGACATAATTTGACTGCTGGATTGCATATCTGCGGTGAGGTTAACAGGAAATATCCTCTTACCCCACCAAGCGGTGTTTCGTTTTACAGAGGAAGTTTCTGTGCCCGGTCCTGCAGGACGCAGGGATGTGTCGGACGGGCTGGGGAATGCGCAGGGAGAAGCGTTCCTGCTTTCCTGCTCCCAGCCCCGCTGTGCTCCGCGCTCGGTTGGACGTGACGTGCCTGCCTGGAAGGCTGGGCATCAGCTCCCCTGCTGCCGGCGGCACGCGGGCTTTGCTGCTCGGAGCTTCTTCGTGCCGGTAGAGGTTCCTTCACAGGGGGTTTGGTCTGAGCATCGTTTTCCACACCAGGCAAGAGAGCTGTATGGTGTCTGTTGCTAAAGAATTTGAAAGCTCAGTGTGAAAAGTCTCTAACGTTTCCCAGCTGTTTTCCATTCTTTTTCCTAATCCTCTATCAAATGTATTATGCATTGGTTTATAATATATACAGTTTAGAGTCTGCAAATCATTAAAGGGCATGACATTGTTGCAGGGGATGTCTGCAAGGTGGTGTTCAGTTCCTGTCATTTTGATGGGATTGGTGGGGCACCGAATTCCTAAACTTAACATAACTCTCTGGGGGTGAATTTCAATCGAGATGCTCTACTCTTGTATCAGGCAAAATTTCTATTGTTTTTATGGGGACTTGAAAGCAATACGATGGAAGTTGAGAGATGCTAAATTAGCTTTAGGAACAGCATTCGGGAAAAGTAGGTTTCTGAAATTCGGATATTGGAAAGACCTGTTGTGTTTTCTTGTTCAGGCCATATCTCTGACAGATTTCTGCCTCCGGGCTCTTTCCTCAGAATCTCATTTAAATGATTTGAGCAGTAATACCTTTTCCCTGAAGAAACAAGCTAATAAGTCAAGTTGTTTAAAAATAGCTATTTCTGATGGGTTAAATTCACAGAGTGAACCGTTGCTTCATGGTAAAACGTCCATGAAGCTGGCTTGTAAATGGCATTTGCAAGTTTTTCTGCCTGGATATCGCCGTAGAATGTTTTTATGAAACTGCATGGTTTGGTTTTTATTTGAGTGTCTGAAATATAAGGGTAGTCCAGTGGGCGTTTAGCTACTAGCAGGTTACTCACATTCCTAAAATTAATTTCAGTGCCCGAAGACCTGGCAGACTTCAAAAACGGATAAGCGGATGCATATGCATATATTTTTCTGTGTCCCGTATTTCCATATAAAATAATCGTCTTAATTTATCGGGCTTCAGTGATGAAGGTATGAACCCATTCTGTCAAACCGCGTGTGTCACTGCTTCGTGCCTGCAAAGCGGCCTGGAAGAAAGCGAAGGGCGTTTGGCAGGAGGACTCGGCGGCAGGGATTTCTGTGCCCGAGGGCGTCCGGCGGCCCCGGGTCTGGCGCTGTGGCAGAGGTGGTGGGCACGGCAGCCTCAGAGCGGATCTGTGCGCCCGGTATGCTCACGATGGTGAAGGTTTTCTAGTCAAAAAAGCAAAACGCGTGCATCCACTGTTACTGTGCTTCAGGCATGCGTGGCTCTTCTCCAGGAGCGACTGGGCCCCGCGGCCGCTGCACACGGTAGGCGGAGGCCGGCGTGTCTCGCGGGGAGATCCGTGCCGTGCCGCGCTCGGGGCTCGTGGCGGCCGCGCTGGGGAGCGACCTGCTGCCCGCCGAGCTCAGCGGTCTCCCGCGGGAAGAGGCCGTCGCATCCTCGTCCTCACCCCGGCTGTGCCCGCGCCTGGGCACGGCGTGAAGTTTGGAGTTTACAGGGTGATCCTATATAAACCGGGGGCTGTCGAATCGTTTCCAGCAGACAGCTGAATGACTGAGAGCCACCGGAGCTGCCTCTGGTCTTTCTTTTAAAGGGGAAAATAAAAAGGCACTTTACTTTTTCATGCTGATTAAATAGTAGTAAAGTCTACAGAAGTGTTTTTTTCCTGAATAGCAAAACCCAGCGAAAACACAAAAGCAAACAAAAACGTCAGATTTCAAATGCAAGGCAAAATGTTAGATTTCCCCCACGTTTGTTCAAAATAACCCCAGCGGATTCAGATTTGGTGGTACTTCTCATTTTTATCATACTTTTGCTTCGTTTGACAAAGGTTGTAAATTACTGAGCTTTGTGAGAGACCACCTCCTCTGTCAGACACAGCAGCCGTCCGAAGGTCTGCATGCACGCGAGTTGCCAGCCGTGCGTTTTGCTGGCGGGGCTGGTAAGGGCAGGGCAGCGCTTTCCCCGCTGGGGCTTGGGTGCCCTGCGCTGCGTGCGGTTGCGACGGGGACAGCCCCATGCTCTCATGCACAGCGGCACTGGGCTGTTCTTAACAGGGTCCTGGCTGCCTTCTGCTCCTGCTTCCAGGCGTGCACCTGCCGAATAAAAGAACGTTTTCCCAGGCCGTTCAAAAAGGTGGCTTAAATCTGTCGTTTTAGTCTGCCAGCCCTTACTCCAAGGGGGTGGGTGACCCTCCAGGAATTGCTGGTTTCTTTTCCCTTGTTATTTGTAGCTTTGAATGCATCCTAAAGTGAAACCAAGCTTTGACATTCACTTTCTGATCTTTTGTGTGGTTATTGGAGTGTTACCGAAAGGAAAACCTAGTGCCGGTTCTTAACATTTCCCCCAAATATATTTATAATCTCGTGCTGTCAGCATTTCTGCTCGTTTTTCAGCGTCGTTGCTTCCAACTCAGTGACAGAAAAATGAGAGTGAATCTGATCTCCCGTTCACTTTTAGAAATGGAAAATCCCCGTGATTGATTTCAGTTTTGCTTTTCTTTTCTGCCCCAGCCGCTGGCCGCGCTGCAGCGTGTCGCGCTGGCTTGGAGCAGCAGCTCTCGGAGCGGGGCTGGCGCGGTCCCGACGCGATGGCTCGCAGCGCCAGGGCGCTGAGCAGGGCTCCTCGTTGGTGCCGTGGGTTCGGCACGAGCTGCTGCTGGAAGTTACGGGCGTCGCTCGAGCGTGGCAGCGCTGTTCTCACCGCGGCTCGCCGGCGTGGCCGCTGTGCCCGGGCGTTTGCGGGGNTCACCAACTTGACTTTTCTTTTAAGCTGCTTTTAAATCAAGTGGCCAAATGGGTGCTCCTAAATAATGTTCTTAAATAACAGAAACTGCCCGTGCAAAGTTACTTAACGAATGGTAAGTCCTGCTCGTCGTTTCCAAGGCTGGGCTTGCAGCGGGGCGGGCGCGTAGGCGGCCCCGGCACCCGCCCAGGCAGCCCCTGCCCGTTTGGAGACCTCTGCCCTCGCCTGCCGGGGCCGTGCCGGGGGGGCCCGTGCCCAGCGCTGCCCGCAGCGCGCGCGAGCCACCGTCCTGACCCCGCACGAAGCACCAGCTGAAGGGCTCTCCACAGCACAATGAAATTAATTATGCAAAACATGCCAATTCAGCAACACTCTTCAGCACCGGTTTATTTTTAAGCATCTGGGCTGTCTCCTGCGTTTGAATGAAGCGCGTTATGATTGGGATCGGAATGCTTGCTGCTGCAGGAAACCAGGAAGAAAATAGTGAGAGAAGCGACTGTGTTTGCTGGTTTCTTTCGGGTGCCGCGCTCTCGGGAGCTGCGTGTGACAACAGGAGGCACGGCTATTTCAGGCAGGCTTTTTGGGGCGGTGGCTTGTCCCCAGACCTGCACATGCCCACAGAGCATGCTTCGTGGTGGCACTGGGACACAGGTCTGGAGCGTTTGTCACTGTTGAGAAAAATACACCAGCAGAGGTAAAGGTCACTGTCTTCAGTAACTGGAAGACTAAGCCTGAAAACTAGCTGAGAAGCAAAAGCGTGCGTTCTGCTTCCTGAGAGGAAGGGTGAGAAATGCGCTCCTCAGCAAAGGAGACGGCAAAGCAGCTGCTCTAGCTGGGGAGGACTTGTGCAGCGAATGATGTGTAGCCACATTTAGACAAACTGAGTTGAATTATTGTTTGTTTTCTTCTTTGTTTGTTTGGAAGAGTCCATTTGGGAATTTGGTATGGGAAATAAGTGACACCCACTGATTCAATTTGATTTATAATTGTGCTGGAAAAAAATCTAGCCCCAGCCTGGAGCCCTCCAGAGCTCCAGCATCGCTGCAGCTGAAGGCCCCGGCCTGCTCGTCAGGTAGAAACGCCTTTAGCTTTGCTTGAAAAATAGTCATTTCCCACATAACGTGCCCTGCCAATTTCAGTTCTGAAGGGTCAGCACAGTAAAAGGAGCTTGGACTTTGTGATCACATCATCTGGAACCAAAGGGCTGGGCTCTTGGTTCCCATCGCGGGGTCACTGAGCAATGTCCCACGTCCTGCAGCAGATCTCGACTTCTGCAAAGGGCTCCCAGGTCTGCAGGCAGCAGAAGCCACATGAGGTGCCGACTTGTTTTAATTCAGTGTGATTTCACTTTCACTGATCCTTTCGACCTTGATCATCTGCTTTCTAGTGTTAGCAACTCTGGATGCACAGCATAATGTGTGGGTATGTTTGAAAATGCAAGCATTAATTTGTCCCAGGCACCGTCTCTTCCTAAAATAGTGTCTTCCTGCCTTTCTCTAGTGTTTCATTGCATAAAGACTTGGATAATGTGTAATTTACCCGTACTCTGTTGTAACTAGCATACTGTAGAAATTAGATGCGTGTTGGTTTTCAATCTACCATGGGATCTCTAACAAAACAAGTGCTTGTCTTCTGTGACTGTGCATCTTTAAACATATATTTGGGGAGGATATTCATAAAGCAGCACAATAGCCGTATTGTATTGGAAATGAATGGCCTTCAGAGGAGCGCCGTGCGCTGCGTGGACCTCCAGGACTCTGCCGCGCAGCTCTCGAGGGCGGCTCTGTGCTGGGGCAGGGGCTGGAAAGGCGCCCGGCCTGGGGAGGCGCGCGGGGACACCTCCGTGCGGGCGCCCCGGGAGCTGCCCTGCGGCGTGCTGGGGCGCCCGCTGCCGCCGATGGGCCGCGCTGCCAGCCTTCGGTTCTGCCCGAGCTGCCGGCGCCGGGCCAGCTGCCCAGCGGGGCTGCAGCAGGACGGGATGCAGCTGGGAACGCCAGCACCGATGGCTCCGTTCTTGCGCACGCTCCTGCAGGAAAGGCTGGGAGAGGAAAGCCAGCGGGCGGCCCGGAGGTTTATGCTGGGCGTCCGTGGTCTTCCCTCCCGGAGTCGTTAAGGTGCTGGTGCACATCCCCGCTCTGCGTGTGCGTGCACAAGCGTGCCGTCAGCGTCGCTGCGCTTTTATCCAGAAGCAAGCTGGGAGCCGGGCGGGAGGGAAGTGCAAAGCCTGCCGGGAGCACAGCTCTTCCACCCGTGCAGCCGCACAGCAGAGTTGGAAGAAACGGTCAGGTGGGGTAGCAAGAGGTGGCCTTGGTGCTTCTGTCAGCCAGGGAGAAGCTGCTGCTGGTTTCACTTCTGCTGTGCCTTTCTGCTCTTCTTGGAGGTGAATGTCGGAGGATACTCCAGCCACTGCTCCCAGGCTGCCGGGGAGGTGATGGAGTCAGCCCAGCCTGTTCTGTGCCCTGCAGGAAACTCCACCTGGGAGGGAGCCTCAGGAAAACCCCTCGCAGGTGCGGCTGCTGGTTGAAACGCCTGAACAGCGCGGGGAGCGTGGAGCTAACCACAGCCTCCTGCCTCCTCGGGAGTCCTGTCCCGGCCCAGCGCGCAGGGGCACTTGCACCCCGGCTCTCAAACCCCCGTGGCAAGGCAAGGGGCGCTTCCAGGTCTGCTTGGTGGCGGCGGCAGCCCGCAGAGCTGCCCCTGCCCTCTCCTGTGTTCGTGGTCTGTTCTGGCCACTCTCCCCCACGCGGATGTTGGCAGAGGACAGAAATTGCTCCCAGATGGAAGATCGCTGAGGCCTCCGGGAGGCTACGAAGTCTTAGTTTTTCTAGGGTGTGTTTGGGTGTTGTGGGAGGTATCTTAAAATACAGGAATTAGTGTTGTTGTTTTCTTTTTTTTTTAAATACACATTATCTGGCCAGAAGTCATTTTACTATAAAAGGACTTGGGGAGAATATAGATTGTACATCTGTTACTTGTTTGTCTCCAAAATGACTGTATAGTTGAGGCCAAAAGCAAAGAATAGAGGGTTGCACAAATTGGCAAAGTTTCTGAAGTCTTTCAGAAGCCAGTAATTAAAGCGAAGAAGCAAATTGTTAAATCCAGAAACTCGGGTTGTTCGCCCATCGGATGTTCTGGCATGTCCCTCTGCTGACTGCTTTCGCCCCGCGTGCCCGCTGGTGAGAGGCGGAGGCGACGAGCCACACGCGTCTCCCTGCGGCGGGCCCGGCCCGGGCTGCGAGGGCAGGGGTGCGTGCCGCCCTTACCGAAAGGCTCTGCAGGCGGTGGGGATAGCTCGGTGGAGCAGCTTTCTGACAAACATTTCCGATAATTTAGTGCGTTTGGAGTGCTTCAAAGGGCTCTCTGCCCAGCTCTGTGAGCCTCGCAAATACAGCAGATCACATAAATTAACTATCACAAATATTTAACTTAAAGCGTGGCCGAATAAGAGCTTTGATGTTGCACGCGTATATGGGAGCCTGTGCGTAGCTGCGGACTCTGGCCGGTGTGTTAGATGAGTGCTGTTTTTCTCGTGTCGGACACAATCAGCCCAACGCCGCGAATGGGAACGGCTGTGTTCCACCTTCACAGGCAGGCGCGACACCGGGCATCGAAATGAAACGCGGCGTGCAGCGTTTGACCGGGGCGCATCTGAAGCAGTGTGAGCTTCCGGGAGAGAAGCTGGCCCTAAACTAGTCGTGCCCAGTGCAGTTGTGTATTTGAGGATTGGGGGGTTGGCCGGCGTGCCAGCCCTACAGAAGGCATTGCCTTGGGGATTTATCCCTCACTGCATCTGCACGAGGTGTTGCTTGACGGCCAGCCTGACAGTACGCTGCAGGTAAACTGCATAAGCAAATGCAGCGTAACGATAATTGCTAAGGTAGGCAGTGGATTAGGCCAGGAAGGATTTGGTAATCATTTTAATCCTTCTGTGATCACATCTCGCTTATGGATAACTCGGATGGAGTACTGCAAACCGTGTTCTCTAAAAACTGCGTCGCCTTGAAATAGCCTAGGAGTTGTCACGTTTCCTCAGGGGTGCTCCCTCGGTGCATAGGAGAGTGGGAGCGTATCTGTGAAAATGCTGTTCTGCTCCACTTCAGAGCTTCAAATACAAATGCCTGTTCTCTTGATCATGTAAATGAGTATCTAAGCGTGGTAAATGTACAGCATTCTTTTTGGTAAATAAAGCAAGAACTTTTGTACTTCGCAGCGTTTTTCACCCGTGAATCTTTTTACAAGCCTTGCTGTGCTGCAGCAGGAGGAGGAGGAGTGAGAGTCATCGTCATGATCCTTTAAAAGGAAGCTTGAATTGCTGTGAGCCCCCAAAACTGAGCAGCAGAAGAGAGACTAGAAATAAATGTCTCCCAACTTCCCAGCATTTGCTGTAACCACTGGGAAAATAAAATGGAAATGCTCGCTGCCTCCCCCTGTGAACATGTGCTTGACACATTGGGAAGCCCGCTGTGTCTCTCCAGCTAGCGTGGTGATTTGGGACCTGGCAGCTGGCATTTGGCTCTTTGAAGTCACCTTTGCAGATCCATATGAGCTTTCCTTTAAAGTCTTTCATTTGTCTCGCTCAGTTACACAGAAGTTGAAGAGCAGCATTTTAGTTTGTTTATTTTCTGGCATTTTAGGACATCTTTTCTCTTTGATGTGTTTAAAAATCTCATTTTATCATCTCCTGTGGTTTTGTTTGCTTCTCACCTTCTGTTCCTGTTCTTCACTTTCTGTTGTATTCGGGAGGTGAGATGTTGGTTTTTGTCCCTCTGTGCACACACGTGTATGAATTGAAACATGCTTTTCTGAAGACCACAAGCCATATTTCAGAAATAATTGACCTGTGAGTCCAAATGAGGGTGGGAGAGATTACGTTCACCGCAGGTGCTTCTGGCAGAGCCGGTCGGCGCGGCGGTCTGCTCAGCACGTCCCGCGCGGCTGCGCCAGCGCCCGGCCGCCCGCCGCTCTCTGGAGAAGCAAGGGCAGTATCAAAGCTGCCTGGATCTTGTTTGAGGAAAGAAAAGGAAGATGAAAGGAGGTCGTGAGGGTCTAAGGAATCGTCTTGACTTGGGAATTAGTTCTGTGTTTTCTATCAGTAGAAGAAAGACGAATTTCTTTTCATGCGGAGATGTCTGAGCGGACGAATGATGTACACAGAACACTGGGGGAAAATGCTCTTCTTTTTAATTTGAAAATATCCTTTTGCATGAGAAGTTGTAATGCCTGGGATAGGTATGCAAGGGTGATTTCCTTGTGCACGCTTGCCGTGCTGAATGCATTCACGAAAAGTAAGAGATGCAGCTGGCTTAGATCAACTGGCAGGAGGATGGGAGAAGAGAAATTCAGGAAGCCTGGTTTAACACTGTTCATTAAGGAAAATAAAACGCCCTCCTAGACCAGCTGAAGGTTTATGTGCTCACATACGTGGCTGCTAGCCTTCCCTTCCACGCCGAGCGCGCCTCACGCAGCGAGCCTGCAGCTCAGCGCGTGGCACGTCGGGGGTGCCGCGCCGTGTTCTTGCCGCGGGTGTCCTGCCATTGCTTGGTACGGGAGCTGCAGAAATACTGTCCAGGAGCAAAGCTGCGCATACACCTGTAAAGCCAGGCTGTTGCTCAGACCGGTGTGCAGGTGGGCTTTCTCTGTACTGAGGAGGATCTTGGCAGAAGATCAAGTGCTTCAATTAAAATACAAAAGAAATTGTGCAAGTGTTTACATGAGCGGAGTCCTTCCCTGTTCAGCAACAGCAGGATCCTTGATCAGCAAGTGTGATGCAAATGAATTTGTTGTTCCACAGAGCGGGGCAGGAAGACCAGCTCGCAGTTTTCACATGCTGATACCGCTCCTGCATCCTCAGTGATTACAAATGGCAGTGCGTGTATCGTGAGCATGCTGGATTTTCAGTTAAGATGAGGAACTCAGATACCTACAAATGTGAGGGAGGCAAAAATTGATCAAGCGTGAAGTTCTTTGGCAGCAAGCTCTTGGCTCGAAGGGGCAAGAAGTTGTACAGCCGAGAGGGAAAAGGACTTTTACTTAGAAAGCTCAAAGCTATTGTTTATTTGTTTTTGCTAACATTTATTTCTGATGGAGAATCGTTGTTAAAGGTGAATTATCTCTGATGTGTAGCGAGTGGAGTGGAAGCTATCGCGATGCGCTTGTAAGGCGTTCGGTAACTTGTCTGTTAAAAGCAGATTGCTCCTAGGTGCTCCAGGCTCCTCAAGGGGCGGTAAGCCACGTAGGCAGAGTATTCCTCATGTTTCTAGTACAAAAACCACGGTTCTTATATTGAAACCACCCAGGGAGTATACATAAATAAGTATATAGAGGTGTCTGCATTGAAACAGAAACCTGTTGTAGTGTTGCTAAAACTAACCTACGGGCTTGTTTGGGTATGTTCTCCCAGTAGCTACTGCTGTGCCAAAACATGTTCCCCAGAAAAGACAGGCAGAAAAACAGACGAAAACCTTCTCCTCTGAACACCAAAAAAATCCCTATTTGGATTTACTCCATTTTCCAGAATGGTCAGTTTAGGAGTTACTTGTTCGGGAAGCGTCCCTCCTGAGACAGCTCTACGTTGGCGGTGCCCGCGTTGCGTCTGCCCGAGGGCCGCTCGTCCCCGCGGGGCTCGCGTCCCGCAGGAGGGCTTCGTTCAAAGCTGCGACGCTTCGTGAGCACTCGCTGTTTGTTGCAGCGAGAACTTTTCTCACAAAGATACCAGTGCAAAACAGGGAGTCTTTTGCTGAATTGTAAATCGGTGTAGCCAAAACACTGGTTCAGGCCTTGAATGTGGCTGCCCTTATCCTGCTGAGCTTTAGTGTGGTTGACCTTGTGCTGCGTCGTATTGCCTCCACGGACACATCTGCCATCCCTCTGGAAGCTGTATGCGCCGGCTCTCTTGGTAATGACCTGATTTTGGTTTGCAAGTTGCTGCTGCTGCTCGAGGTGCTGGGGGCCTGGCTGTGAGCTGCTTCCTCCCCTTTCAGTTAGGAGAGTTTTAGTTTTCTTAATCCCTTGTTCACCATTTTCAGTTTGAAACGTTGCCTTTCCTCACCGGAGCTGGATGCTGCTGCGGCGTCTCAGTGCACTGTAATACTGAGGGTTTTAGGCAGTGGTTAAAATAGAGCAGATCAGCAGATTTATGGATTTTCCTGGCCAGACTCCATCCTCGGATGTGTCTGCGCAGGTCCCTCCATGGGGATGTCTCGGAAGTCGTGCGTGGCTGAGAGCGCAGCTTGGTCCTCAGCAAGCGCGGCGTTCGCGTGGTTGTTACCGCCCCGGAGACTTTAAAATGGAGATCCGACCGTCTTCGTGCCTGCGTCTTGCCCCAGGAGTCCTGCCATGTGGCACCGTCCAGGCACCGAGCAGTGCTTTCTGCCATCCGTCGGCTGCTGGGGCGGCCTTCGCTCCTGCTCGGCTGTCTGCCTTGGGGCAGGAGAGACCTCCCGGGGCTCTCGGAGGGGCTGCGAGCAGCGTTTGGTACCCGCGTGGATCCCTGAGTGCGTTTAGTACTTCCATGAGGGCTGGCCTAAGTACAGACTTGGCTTTGGGCTGCTGTGCTTTGTTTGTGGATCCGTGCAGTGCTGTGGGGAGTGCTGTGGTCTTGCATGGAGAAGTTAGGAGGAGCGAGGCTGCAAGTTGGCACATGGAGTGTGTTTGTTAGAAAAGCGGAGGGCACCCTAGCTTCGTTGCAGACAGATTTTACATTAACAGGACACTTCAGACTCGGCTCAGGAACTGCCTTAGCAGCCAGCGCCGTCTCCCCCGAATTATCTTGCAGGCATTTCTAACTTTGTGGGAGGGAATGCGGCTGAAGAAATATCAACATGCCATGAGCGAGTACACTGTGTGGGGGAATGCGGCTTAATTTTTTTTTGCGTTAGTAGGAGGCTGAACTGTGTTGTTTCTGTCTTGCTTGTGGAGTTAGATGGCGGGTAAGCTGGAGGCAGGCATCTTGCACACTGTGCTGCCGAGCAGCAGGGGAGCACTTTGACGGCATTTCATACAAAATCGTTGTGACGGTGAAAGCTTACAAGAGGGGCGGAAGGGCTGTTGCGAGCGTGCCCACCCGGGAGGTGCAGGGCGCAGCGGGGCTGGCCGAGCCGCGTCGGGCTCAGGCCGCGTCCTCCGCAGCGCGAGCTGTCGGGCGCTCCCTGGGGCTTGTCCCTGCCGCTGTCCCCCACAGACGAAGCCGGCAGCGCGGTGGGGACGGCGCTGCTCGTCGGGGAGGCCGCGGGTCAGGACGCAGCGCTGAGCAGCGCTCCCGCGGCCCTGTTACCTCGTCTCAGCTGGCCGCGTGGCCCCTGGGAGGCGGTGTGGCCTGTTATGCCGTGTTATGTCACGTTAGCATTACTTCCATGCTCCTCGTGCTCTTTGTTTTTGATCAGGGCGGTCTGTAGCTTACAAGCCAGCAGGTTTCTAAAGGTCCCCGCTTTCTCTGTCACCAGTGCCCCGCGATGTTTGCACATCCACCTCAGAGCGCCTGTTTGTGCAGTATAAAGTTCTGCAAATCTCAGGTAATCGTGATGCCATTTTTTTCTCTTTTTTACGTTGTGTTAGAAGCTCTGGAAAGTGTCACCAAGTGTTGCAGCTGAGTGAGAAGTGAAAGAGAAACCCTTCCTTTTCACGATTTGGCCTGCTCTCGCCGGGGGGAGGAGGTCAGTTGAAGGGCTGTGGGCTCTGTGTCCCGCAGGCTTGTCGGAGTCTTCGAGTCCTGCAGGCCCCTGCAAGCGGCCAGACAAACAGGCATGGGCTAGTGTTGAAGTGCATTAGTCTGGAAACCAAGGCCCGTGTCTCCTGGAGGCCCCATCCCGGCCCCGCTGGAGCGGGTGGGAGCGGAGGGCAGGCGGGACGCGGAGGCTGGTTATCGGGCTGCGTCGCGCCCGGCCGGCGGGCAGAGATGGCTGCAAGGAGAGGGGACGGCCTTGGCCCGCGGGCTGAGGCCCCCCGCGCCCTCCCACGCCTGTGTGAGCAGAGGGGCACGGGCTGCGGGCAGGCGGGCGGGAGGAGAGCTTCTGAGCCTCGGCGAGGTAAAGCCTTGCGGGACTGCTGGGGGTTAGCGCGTGTGTTCTGGGAGTCACAGAAGTGCCCTCATTGCTCTGCAGGTACAAGGTGCGTTTGTCTGCGGTGATGAGGCCCCCAGGTCTCTCCTTCTCTTCTCGCTGGGACTGCACCACCGGGGTTAAAAGCCCGTTTTCTGAGGATTTCCCCTGTATCATCCCTTTTGCAGGAAGGAGAGGATTTTGCAGAGAAGACGGTGCCATTTAGTGCAAAGCATCGGGAGCTCGGAGAAAACTCCGTGCCCCGCGGCTCGCCCGGCCCTGGGCACACCATGCCCGCGCCCCTCGCCGCTGTAACTGCATCTCCTGCGACACAGCGGTGTTGCTGCGCACAGCCAGAGATGATGCTCACCAAAATCCCAGTGTCGTACAGGTGCCTTGACACACTAATGGGTTTTGTTTTGGATTTTTTCGTTTGGATTACCCGGAGGCTGTGTGTATCCCAGCACTCCGTGTGTAAACAAGGAGATGAGTTGAAGCGAATGTTATTCCCCTGCTCTGATGGTTTTTGCTGTATGAAATGGATGGCTTGTTTATAACATCTGGTGGTTATTGCTTTCAATTGGAATGCCACTGATGTTTCTGAAAGATGCTTTTCATTACGTTCATGGGGCCTGATTTCAGTGACATTAAAGGCTCTCCCACTCCTGGAGTGGTACAAAGGCATCTTGGGGAGGATGAGAATTGGGTTTACAGTTTATTTAAAATTATGCTGTCTGGTCATGCTGGGGGCTAAGGGCAACAGCAGCAAAAGGCACTAACTTGTAAGAAGTCTTTGTACCTAGGTTGACAAGGACTGCTGGTAATTGTGTGTCTGTAGGTGCAAATCTAATCTGTTGTCCTAATCTGACAAATTTATGAGGAGTTGATGGACTCCAGAGGTGATCTCTGCTCCTCCTCCTTGGTCAAAAATACAGTCTTCCTTGCAAGTGTGGTAATTCTTTGAATTACGGGAGTGGACAAATGGTTTTTGTTCACTTGTCTGGATACATAAGATGAAATTAATACCTGTAGTTCTGTCAGAGAACTTTACTGGGGCAGTTGAGGGCAGAATTCGGTCTGCGTTTTGTTAGTTTTAATCTACAACACGCTGCATTCTTAAATTAGAGAAGGTTCATCGTAGAAATGTACACGGTCAATGTTTTGAAATACACTGAAGCTCTACATTTTCTACATAAATTATATACAAAAAGCAAAGTTTGAACTGCTAAACTTGCAACCAAGCCCCTTTCTTACCGAAGGCAAGCTGCTGCGCAGTGCAGCTGGAGGCAGATGACCTCTCTGCCTGCCCCGTTAGGAGCGGCAGGACCGACCTGCAGAGCGCTCACCGATGTGTTATTCCACGTGCCCGCGGCTAGCACGGGCTGTGCTGTGCTGGGGCCGTGCCCGCAGCTGGCACGTGCGCTCATCTCCTGCCTCCCTCACCCGCGTCTGCCTCACAGCACATTCCGCAGGAGCGCGGTGACCAGCCCGTCTGCACGGCCGGAGTGAGTCCGTCGGTCCTGTGCAGCAAGCGAGGTGTGGCGGCAGGAGCTGCTGTCTGATCGGCTCAGATGAAGCTCAGATTCTGCGTTTCATTTTTCTCCTACCTTTGGGTTTCATGTGAAGGCTTTTGTGTCAGGGCTGTGCCTTTAGCTTATCCCAGAGCACTTCTAATGTGAGTAAAACTACTCATTTTTCTTAGCCTGGCTCTTTTCAGTAAGAAACTGGAAGTCTTGGGTTGAATATTCAGCCTTAGACAGACCCTGCATAGAGACTTGAGTGAAGTAGTCAATGTTTGTCACAGTTACAAGCATTTGTAGACAGTCTGACAGGAGGGACAGAACGGTAACTAGTGTTGTTAGCCTAGCAGTAGCGACTTTCATGTCGTTGTAAATACAAATTTAATTGAAAATTTAGAGGCAAAACCAAGTCCTTTCTTTTTATGATATTATTCCCCTATAGCATATATTCATTTCTGGATATAGCATATTATATATGAACTCCTGTAAAATGAAAAGATGGTTTATTTTGCCTTAGGGAAAACAACCACCATACTTAAAAACCTCCAAGAGTAGACATCTTTGGATAGCATTTTACAATTGGATTCCTTACTTCCTTCTTTCTGTTAGTGCTCAAACCCTCGGACTACAGGAGAACATAAAACTTTCAGTTTAATACGCAATATCTCTTCCGAAGATCTCCCAGAGTCTCTGGCCTGTGGTAGCTCCGTATTGCACGGAGGGTATGTTACAGGAATAACCATTTTACTTGTAATCTTAGTCATACACGATTTAGGATCTGTAGAGGTTTTTATTGCTCTTTTACTTATTCGTTAAATCATCTGGAAAACATTTTTAAGTTTTTATGTCATATGTTTTTTCTAATGTTAAAGCGGTCTGAGAGCCAATGCAAGTTTTCTTTGGTGTGCCGCACTGAGCGCTCGGAAATGACGACCCGCTGCAGCGGAGCGGCTGCGGTCAGCACGGGGCAGAGAAGGAGCAGCTTCTTAATTTTTAGGATGTGGTGCACAGGTTCCTGGCGGTGAGAAATGTACTTGACCCGGTGAGCTTTCAGACTGCTCTGCCCGAGCGTTGCGGCTCCAAGCTTCCTTCCTAAGGACTGATACTATAACAGTCCAAAGAGTAAGCCCACAGCACAGGTTTTCCTCTGCCCTTCCCGAACAACTATTGTAACTGAGAGCCAGAGAGCAGCAGGTGCAAACTCAGCCTTCTGTTTTAAAGCTGCCGTGAAGGGGAGCAGCGGTGTTACACGAAGGTCCAAATGTGCTGCTCAGCCTGTTTGGCCTCGCGCTGCTCGCACGGGACACGGTAAAAGGGAGAGGGGCTGGGGTATAAGCGTGTTGGTTTTCGTCCCTGCCTTTCCTTCGTTGTCACAAAACACAGATGTGGAGTAGCCGTGGACGGTGTGAACGGGAGCTGCTAAAAGGCTGCGGGGACTTGGCGGTGGGTGAAAGAGGGTTTGCAGCGGTCGGCTTCGGGGCGGCCGTCTCCTGCCCCGGCGTGCCAGTGCCTGCGAATGCCGGTATCAGATCGGACGGTGCCTGTGATGTCCCCTCCGTGGTGCCACTCGTTGAAAGCACAGCCTGAGGGCACTCGGGCTCCTCTGTGCTCCATGCCGCGCCGTCCGCTGCTCTGCCGCTCCGTGCCTGGGGCTCCCGGGCCAGGAGCTGCCGGGGCTGCTGTAAGGGCCTGTGGTTTCCATGAGCTGTGGTGTGCTTGTCCCCCCTGGGTCCTGCTGGATAGTGACACCAGGTCTGGAGTGCCAGCGGGGGCTGTGGGAGGGGGCAGGTTGGCGCTTGGCAGAGGTGTTATCGGGCCGGAGAGTGGTTCACCTCCGTTCCTAGAGCAGCTCCTGTGTCCAGATGGAGTTTTCCATTAGAGAAGGGGAGTGGAAGTGTGTCTGCTGGCTGTGCATCCATGGCAGCGTTGTCCCTGCCCATGCTTCCATTTTGATGTAAAAAAAAATGACATACGCTGTAAACGTCATTGCTTGCTTCCTGTGAGCAGGTGCCAGCAGTGACCTTGAATGGCAAGGGCAGACTTACTGTTTTGGCTTCCAGTTGAAATACGCTGCTGTAATTCTTAAAGAGAAAGCAAAACCCAGGGCCTTTGCCTCTAAAAGTAAATCAGCAGGTGCTGTACAAGTCCACTGCTACTCCGTAACAGGTGTTATGGAGATATTGTGCATGGTGGTCACATGCCTGGTGTCATTTTGTAGGTGAAAAATGCAAGAGAATTCTGCCGGAGAGCGGTCCAGATGCACAGTGCGAGGGCATTTAACACTCAGAAGCAGCTAAAAGTAGGAGAGGTTCCTGGTTAAAACATTTCTTTATGTAGGAATGTTAGTTTAAATAACGCCGTCAGAGTTTCTAGCCATCTTGTTAAAGTCTGCGTGCTGGTGTATACGTCACAGCCAAGCTCAGTGCGAACTGGGCAGCAGCCTGGTTTTGGCTGGCAGTGAATTGATTACACATGCTGCAAATAGGTACTTCACCATTTTGTAGGTGAACCTCACCTTCCCTTAGAGCTGCCTTACAGCCGAAGATACTGAGCTACCGAATTTCATACATAGAGTCCTCAAAAGCTGTTCTTTTAAATGTCAAGTAACTTTTATTAATTTATGAATCGAGAAGCCAGTAAAACCTCAAATGGGATTTACTAATCTCTGTTACCAGTATTGATGCATAACAGAAAAAACACAGAGCTTTGTTCACGTATTCCCCTTCTTCTTACTATCCTGAAAATTAGTTAGAAGGGTTGAGGACAATGGAGACAATACTTGGATGCTAATTGACAGCTAATCGATTAACTGCTTTCCCGATAAAGACCAAGAGCAGGCGGACTCATATTCCCTTAGGTCAAGTTTAATAATCACTTTGGGGAAAAATCCCGAGGAGAAGCAAAGTGCCGCCCCGTTCAGATACAGCACCAGCGTGCTGAAAGTTGCAAGCAGCACGTGGCTGTTGGTACGTGACAGTAACGTGCGGGCCGTGTGGGGTGGTCGGAAAAGGTGCTGCCCCACGTCAGTCGCACTTCTCCCGGCCCCGGCTCTCTGGAGCGCTGACTCCGTGCCTCGGCCGGGCAGCGTTGTGCTGGGTGTGGGGCTTGGCTGGGGGCAATGAAACGTGCTGCCGCGTCACGTCCGCTGCTCTACACGGAGTTAGGCATGGGTGATTACCATTACTGGTACGGGTGTGCCGCGGTGGGATGCCTTTTTTTTTTCCTCCTAAGCAGCTTCTCAGGATGTGCTAATGGTCTTTAAAAAACCAACAATTATTTCCAAGCAGTAAATAACCTGTGAATACACGGAGCTGCTATGAATTATTAAATACGCATCATGTTTGTCACTTGCAGCAACAGCTCTATTGGCTTGTTTTAATGTTTGAGAAGACAAGGAAAAGATTTGCTATTGTCTGTTCCTTTTGTTGAATTTCTCAGATATGTTTGTCTTGGATACCCCCTTTTTCTTCCCATTTCTTCGCTGACTGTGGAAGGGGCTCTCTCTTCCTTTCTTCCCTCGAGGGAAAGTCCGTCCCTGCCTCATCTCTCATATGGCAGGTGGGTGCACACTGGGTTTCTCTTAACTTTTTAAAATGACTAGGACTCCTGCACGGTGAGTATTTTGGTGCCATCTGCCACCTCTGGCTTTGTAAAATCCATGCTGGTGGTGACGTAGCTTGGTTGTGTGTGCCCAGTCCGGTCCCTTCACATTCTGCATCCCAGCAGTTTACAGGCTTGTTTTGGTCCTTTTTGCTTTGCTCCAGCCCTGCTCTGAAGAACTGGGCCTTTAATTTGCCAGCTCTTGGTCTCCTCTGATCTCAGGACGTTGGTGAGCCTGGTGTGGTTTCTGGAAATGCTCTTTATTCTGGGTATTCCCTTCCCATCCCGACTGGCCACCTGCCCTCCAGCACTCCTCTCCCCGCGCTGCCACGTGCTGCTGCTCGTCGTGGGGCTCGCAGCGTCCGTCTTTCCTTCTGCAGGCTTTTGTGTCCCATCTGATTCTTTCTGCCCGGGCTGAGCTATATAAGCCGCTTTTCTGTATCTTAATCCTCACCTGGCTAAACCAGTGCAGTTCCTTTGCTCGCAGATGATATTATCCCCTGATTTTCTCTCTGTCGAATGCTCTGCAGGTCTACTTGCGTGCTCCTTACATAGCTGACACAAGTAGACGAGGACAATTTCCTCGTAATGTCCTGGCCACCCAATTAAGATGCGGTCGTTCCAGCAGCTCAGCGCGCGGGTTCCTTACAGCACGAGGGTCGTGGACTCTGCCGCCGGGCCGGGCAGAAAGCACGGCATGTCCTCTCGCTCCGTAGGAGCGGGCTGACGCGTTGTTCCCTACCGCTGCCCGCTGCAGAGAGGGCTCCGGGCCGCGGCGGGGCCGGCGACGTGTTCGGCGTTAGCAGGGAGCAGCGCGGCGAGGGGCTGCTCGGCTGCTGCCCGCCCGCTGGCGGAGCGCTGGGGCCGCCGGCGTTCCCCTTCCACCAACAGCCCTGGTTTGGAACCGGCTTAAGCACGGCGCGACGTAAAGAAGCGTGGCTCTGGCCCGCAGATGTTTAAAATGAATCATGCTGCTTGTCTGTATTTCTCAGCTGGGGTTAACTCCTGGGCTGTGGAAAATAAAAATGGTCTTTTTATTGCTTTGGAGGCTGCATTGTTGAGCCAATGCCATGGATGCCTGGTGATGAATGCTGCAGCACCAAACAGCTGTCTCCGAGAGCAAAACAATTGTGAGGCAATATGCAGCTTGCCCGTCCAGCGAGATGATGCGATTGGATCACGAATAGATAAACAGAGCTTTGTGTTTTCCCCGTGCTTTCCGAACAGAGGCTTCTCTTCCCCGGTTCTAAAAGATGGAAGCTTACGGAGACGAGCGAGTAACAGCTTAGCTAAGCACTGCAGCACACCCAGCAGTACTCTCCCCTGCTGGGTTTCTTATGATGAATCTCCACAAATTTCTTTGAAGGCAGTAGCCTTCATGACGTAATGTGACAGCTCAAAAGCAGCAATAATAATCTTTCTGGTCATTAATTTAGGACGTGGATCGGAAAAGTTTAGGAGTCAAAAAAGCGCGGACGTTCCTAGGCTCCGTCAGGCTGATGCTGGCCCCTGACAACACCTGGCCCTTCAGGGAGGCTGCTTTGACGGACCAGGGCGCTGTGGGAATATGTGCATAAGTGCAAGCACACATAATTAAGAGCTGATTGACTAATACTTTTATTATAGCATTTGTTGAGACTACCGGTAGGGGTGGCAGCTTGGTGCGTACCAGCACGGAGCGGTGGAATTTGCTGCGAGCGGAGGAGTGCTGTTCGCGGCAGCGGGCTGCCTGCAGGCACCGGCTGGGGCCTCTGCTGACCGGGTCGGAGCTCCGCGATGTCCAGGCTGGCCGGAGCACGGGGACAGGTTGATGTGAGCAAAGTCTGTGTAGTTAATGCGACTGAACGGGCGTTCTTATGAAAATCTTTCTAGCAAGTGTTTGCAGAGTTAGTTAAAATATATTAAAACACATGAAATTAATTTGAAAGTTTCAATTTCTTAAACTTTCTCCACAGCAAACCCAAATCAAGGCTCATCAGTGCAAAATGATCCTAACTGAGAGCTGTTTATCGACTCTGCACTGTAATAAATCTTTGTTCATAGTTTTTGGCAATCGTTGGCTAGACTCAGCTGTACAGCAGAGGGGAGCAGCACAGCCTTGTTCCTGAAAGCAATTGTTAGGGAAGGTGGGATGCAAGTGGTTGGGCAACTTCAGAAAAATTAATGATTGAAGATGGATGAGATGCAGTGAAAAGAGAAGGCATTATTTTAAATCCTACCCCCACTTTCACCAATATGAGCGTTATCTATTTTGGCCCATTTGTAGAAATTGCCCAGTGAGCTGGCGGAGTGGAGCACTGCAAGAGAGGTTTCACTGAAAGATGCTTGTTGTTGAACAAGGAAGGTGTTAATCAGGAAAATGGGACGTTCTCCTAAAGTAAATTAATTTAATTGCAATTCAGATTTTCTGCCCTAAGAGGGAATAATCAAAGTAATTTTACTCAACTAGGGCATGGCACGGAAAGGCATCTCTTTGTGGTAGGCAGTGTATTAGTGATAGTTACGGTGAGAGGACCCGAGTTCAAAGAGTTTCTGTAGCCTGGTGCTTATTTTGCTGTGCTTCAGCCATTAACACTTTGGGATGAACATTCCACCCTAATTAGGCGTTATTTCTGAACTGGCCATCTGTTCACTGAACCCTCTCTAAATCTTCCTCTGCTGCAAACCCTCCTCCGGCCGCGCTGAGATCCCGGCTGTCTCTGGGCTGCTTTTGGAAGCGAGACGAGCAGAGCTGAAACAAGTCGGTGCTGAGTCCTCCTGCTCCGGCCCCGTGAGTAGCTTGCACCGCCGAAGTGCTTTTGGATGGACTTAATAAATGAGTCTATCTGGACAAGAAAAGACCCAAAAGACACACATGACAGCAAGTTAACAAACAGCTATTGAAGACAATGGCCTTTTTCTCAGCCTCAGACTGCGTGTCTCTCTGGCTCCCATTTCTTTTTGGCTCTTGCCAGGGTTCTTTTCTCTCCTTCTCCCCTGCATTTAAACTCCTCTTCTGTCCAAAATCTTCATTTAACTCTCATAAGACTAGTGCTTTTACGACATCTAGTGCAATATTTTTTGCAGACGGTACATGCACTGGAGATTAGTCTGGCTGATCAGCTTTCCCCGAGCGCAGTGGGAAATCTCTTTGCTGTTCTTGCTTAACAAAGAGAAACTAGAAATCTGGGAAGGTTCCACCTTCCTAACCTGTGTCTGTGTGACAGCCCCCGGAGCCGGGTGCTGTTTGGGCGGATAGCCTGAGGTTACGACACCCACACACGGAATACACCTTCTGCAAGTGCCCCGCGTGACCAGGTCTCGGCAATCTTCCTGTCTAACAAGAGTATTAGGTCTGCGTATGCCTGCGGTCTTCTGGCCTCAGGGGACTCGAGATGTATTGAAGAATAATACAGTTTTTTGGTCTGAAGAGTTCCCTTTGTCATTTGAATGCTGTACCGAGTCTGGCCTTAATGCAGCTTAAGGAGTGCATCCTTCCCGCGGGGGCAGCCCGGGTAGTTGCGTGCAGCGCGGGGTCCAGCTCTGCTGCTTGGCGAGCGCTCGACTCGAACTCACCGCTTGAAAAATAACACCAGGCTTGCAGGGATCTTTTCTCCTAGCAGCTCGTCAGTTCCTTTCCTAATCATTGCAGATGCAAAAGGAAAGGAAAGAACAGAAAAAATGACTGAGTACCAGAAAGACTGCAGGTCGTTAGATCCAGGGATAGTAATAGCTGGTGTCGCCTTCTCTCATAAAACACAGCACAGAGAGGATACGTAGATCCCACAGGTAAACAACCCCCTAAATGGAGCTTTCTGACACCGCATTAGAAGAGCCATTGCCATGTAGTGGTTGTTCCACGTGATCCTTGCTCAGCTGAGAGAGATGCCGGTGCGCGGTGGGAAGCCCCGTTGCCGTGCCCGGAGCAGAGCACCTTCCCCTGCCCACGTTTGTGCCGCTGCTGCGTGCTGCTGCTGCGCAGCTTTCCCCGCGGGCACGGCCGCCTCCCTCTGTTGGAGATGCCGCCTTGCCAAGCGCATGCCGCTCGTGTGCTGTTCGTCCACCTCCGCGTCCGGCTCGAGCGGGTCACGGCGCCAGCCCTGAGCCCGTCCAAGTTCCCCTTGCGCAGGAGGGCTGCGGGGTCGCTGCTCAGGCTGCCTGCCTGCTGGCGGCGGCAGCGGGCGCCAGGTGCGCAGCCACCTGCTCTTGCTTGCGGCCGGTTTTGTGATTAGCAGCCGCCTCTACGGGCGAGGTCCTGCTGGTCCTCGTTCACGGGAGCGCCGAGGAGAGGGGTTTGGAAGCAGAGGTTGTGTTGCAGTCCCGGAGTGTAAGCAAGACTCCTTGCAATTGCAAAAGAATGAGTTCTTTCCAAGTTTCAGGGGTAGTAGCACGGTTCGTGGTCAGTAGGTAATAGAGGCACTTACCCTAAATGAGTTCTTTCTGAAAATAAGTTAGTAATATCATTTTAGACTATTGGTGACTTTAGTTTTTGATAACACCCAACAAGAGAGTAAAGGTGAAGCATTTGCCATTTCTATTAAACATGTATGAGCCTGGTTTTGGTGATCCTTTCTCTGGGAATATTTCCGTGATGGCATGAGCAGTGTTTGATCAATATTGCCACGTTTTGTTTGTGACTGTAACGCATAATTTAACATTGCCCAGGTGATCCATGCACGCTGATTTTTTTTTCTTGGTGTGTCTTAGCAGTGGTTGAGGTCAGACTCTCTCTTTTCCCAGCCTTCTGCAGTGTGCTAGCCCACTCTGTATGAAGTGATGGATCATGGCACAGTGAAATACTTTTTTTCCATAATACCATGGTACATCTTATAACTGTGCAACTATTTAAGAGGAAGTTTAGGGAAACATTAAAGCTTTCTATTTTCTGGCTGTTGCATAGAAGTCACATTTGCTCTTTGTGTATATACAATTTGTGATTTATTTTCAGGAAGGATGGAAATTTTGTCCCTTTGGTAGCTTCTCTTGAGTAATCAGTTTCATCCTTCATATTTCCTGTGTTTTCTTTTTTAGCAGAATGCAGCCTCCTTAGAAGAGTTCAATTTACATTTAATTCACGTTCAGTTCTGTATATATTCATGGTCAAATTCTGTTTTTAGTTAACTTATAGACAAGTTCATTGACGTCAAGAGAGGCTGGATGCATGTAGCCGTGTGGCTCTCCACGATTTTGTGCATTTATTGCTTTCGTGTTGGCTCACAGATACAGATCTCTGGTGCTGTCATTACAAAGAACAGATGCCCCTCATTTCAGACCCAAATTTATTCCTATCCCACACAGATCTGGTTAGTGTTCCTGCCCTGTTATTGTTGCACGCTGCGCAAATGCACGTGAGGTGGGAGGCCATGAAACCAGGAGTACCAACAGCGCTGTGCGTTTAAATTTTGCAGTCTCCCAGCACTGACAGTTTCTCGCTCCGCTCCTTCCCCATTCTCCACGTGGCATCGTTACAGCTGGGAGAAGGCTGGAGAGCAGATTCGCCCCCGTGGATCCGTAAGCGCGTTTGGCGTCCTGTCCCGGGCGGCAGGGCGCTGGGCTGCGCAGGTTGCACGTGCCGGCCGCTCTCAAATGGGGCGGCTGTGAAAGCGTGGCCTGTACGCGGTCTGTTCCCTGGCTGGGCGTAGATCTGTGGGCGTGAACGGATCGGGAGCCGCACCTTCCAGCCTCCATGCTGTCCCGCGGCTTTGCTACCTTATTTCCAAAGCGCAGCGAGCCGCAGGCGCTGCCCTCGTGCCCCGGGGGCGTTGTGCGTGCTGGGCAGGGTCGGGAGGAGCAGGACCCTGCTCTGCACGCTCCAGGTGCGCTTGTGGATGTGCAGGCCCTTAACCTGCCAACACCGCACGTGTGTGAGAGCTAAGAGCAGGCCCTCGGTGCTGCTGGGGGTGCTCTGAGCCGGGCAAGGGAGGCCCTGCAGGCGTAGCTCTCTAGCTGGCATGACGGTAACTCCTGAACCCCGCACGGCTGGACGGGGCACAGTTCCTGTTGAAGCCCCGAAAAGCCCCCGAGCTGCCGGTCTCTGGCAGACCCTACCCCGGACACGCTGGGTCTTTGCTTCCTGGCGTCCCTGCAGAGGCTGCCGGCAGCGATGCAGCGAGTGCCATCTGCTGCGCCAATTTCCGCGCGGGCGCGTGTGGAGGCAGTGGCCGTCGTGCTGCGCTCCTTGGCTGGCCCATGGCCTTGCGTCCCTGAAGCGCCGCTCAGATTTTGGCTTTCGACAGGGCAAATGTGGGTCTGGGGGACAGCAGCAGCGGTCTCTTGGGGGGGGCAGCGCTGGCTGCCTGCAGCCGCCTCACCTCCGGGCGTGCGTGTCCGCGAGGGCAGCCCCCAGCTCGGACGGGAACTGGAGCGAGGCAGGCACCGGCCCCTTCCCTCCCCTTCCCCTCTTTGTTACTGGGGTAATTTATAGAGGCTGATACAAAGGCTCCCTGCTGAAGGCTCATTGGGTTTAATGAAGTGAGTTTGCTGTGCTTGGAAATGGAATAAAAACCCTCGCAAGTCAGTAACCTTGAGATGGAAGAAGAGGGTGATTAAAATGCTTTATTCGGAAATGTCCCGGATTCAGAGCCATTTACTGATATACTTAGTGATTAACTAGAGTCCTAACTAAAAATTAAGGATCAGCAAAAGAAGATTGTAACAAAAAAAGGTTGTATTGATACCAGGGGAGTAACATCTTTCGTGAATCACTTCTCCAGAATCGTACCATAGCCACATCCGTGCTTCCAAGTCAGATCACATGTCTGAACATATACTTTTTGCATTTTTGAGCTGGGATAATTGTAAATACCTGCCTCCATTCGCAGAAAGGCATTTCGCAGGAGCTTCTTCCTTCTGTGCAATTACAGCTCCAGTGCTGGACTTGCCGAAACATATTCTTGTCCTCAAAGCCGCAGCTTTTTTCCCCCCGAATTTCGCCCTCCCGCCCGGCAGGAGCGGCAGCGCTGAGCCTTTCAGGCTGCAAAGCTGCCGTCGGTCGTGTGCTCTGCCGGGGGGACAGCCGAAGTGGCGGCAGGCGGGGGCCCCGCTCCTTGTCGCCCCTCTGATGTGCTGAACGAGGCCGTCTGAGGCCAGGTTTTTGCAGCGCTGCTGTCATCTCCCCTGGCCTGCGTCCCTAGCACCGCGCAGGGCTGTTCGGAAATTCGCGCTCTGTCTGAGGGTCTGCTCTGGGCGATGGGCACTGCGCACACCTGGCCTCAGTTGTGGCTGAGGACCTTTAGAAGTCTGGAGCATTAACATACGAATAAACCCTCATCTGTAAAGGTAGGCCAGGCTTAGCCTTCCCTGGCTCCCCTCAAACTCATAAAGCATTGTCATGTGTCCATCTTCATAAAAATGTTTAGAGATCTGAGGGGGCAAGGTAAAACGCCAGTGCAAAATCTTGCTACTGCAAGGTGGGTGTAGCCCCTTCAAAAAACGTGTGTTGTGTAGCAATTAACGTTGCCTTCAGGAATGTAGGATTGTATGATTTCCATAGATAATTATTAGACGTGATATCCCTTGTGTTGGTCGCACATCCAGACACGGTAACAAAAGAGCAGCAGTAATGTCAGCCCGAATTCAGCCTAGCACATTCCGATTTGACCTGATGAGAGCAACGCGGTCGGATTTAAAGCCTGAGATCCGACCTGTGCTGGATGGGCACCCGGGCTCGTGTCCGCGCCCAGACCGAGTGAGAGCTGCCGCAGAGCTCGCTGGTGCTGCCTGGATGGGGCTGCACCGGGGCTGGGGGTGTGCTTTGAAGCTCTTGCTTGGGGTTTGGCACGGGCTTCTTCTGAAGAGCTGTTGTGAGAGAATGCGGTGTAACTCGGAGGGATGTAAATGGCTTCACGGTTGAGTGAGCTGAAAACAGCTTTGTGAATTCTTCCGTTTCTTTGACCAGTTCTGCGTTGCTCAGTTTTGGGGTGTTTTTAGATGCGAAGTGGTCCGCTCTGACACCGAGGGTACGAGGTTCTTTGCGCTTTGGTGTGGCTGCACGCGCATGCACGCTCGTGGTTCAGGGCATAGGTGTTCGGTTTTGTAGCAAGTGAAACGAAGGAAGGAGAGCGAGCCTGGGTTTCTTCAGCCCCTTGGGTTTGGCAGAGACGCTCAGTGGGCGCGGTTGGGTTGCCCGTCGGACCTCTGGAAAAGCCCTTTCTGAGGCACTTGTGCTTTTTGCCTGCACGCCCCTGGCTGGGGGAGCGCGTGGCTTACCCGGCCTCGGGCTGGGGAGGCCGGGGCACAGGCTGCCCTGGCTCCTGGTGCTGTGCCGGCGGATCCAAGGCGGGGAGCGGCGTTGTGCTGGCAGGCTGGGGAACTGCGCGTGGGAGAAACCCACCAGCCCCTCTCTTCTGTAGGCAAAGCTCCGCTCTGCGGGGGTGGGGGGGAGGCCCTTTGGGGAAGGAGCTGCAGCGAGAGCAGCAGGACCTCTTGTGCCCTGCGTGCCCTGGGAGCCTCTAAAAGGCCTCAGCGAGGGGGCGAGACGTTTCTGGGTGCCCACCCTGGGGAGAAGGTGTGTGCCCGGCTCCCTTCTTTGCTTAGCCACCTACGGGAGTTGGACGAAGGAGGGAGGAGGCCTCGAGGAGCTCTGCTGGTCAAGAAGGTGGCTTTTGGTGGGCAGCTGTTGGTGTTTAGAGGCCGCCGCAGTGAAGGAGTCCCGGCTGCTGCCTGCGCTGACATCTGGGGGCTGAACGGCCTTGGCCCTGTCCCAGCCAACACCGGGACAGCGGCAAAACCTCGAACCGGTCAGGTGCGAGGCGGCGGGAGCGGGCCTGGCTTTTCTTGTTGTCTTAGAGATCACGTTAAGTGTGGCTTAAATGGAAAGTCTTTATTTTCTTACGCCCACGTGTGTGTTTACTTCCTTGTCATACCTCTCGGAGTTGAAAGGGCTCTTTCATGAAAAAATTCCCCTGCAAACAGGCGCTTTTGTTGTGGTTTGTGTGATGAGGGACCAGTGAGAGTTCGTCTGCGCTTCCAGCGAGAGCTCGGCGGATCCCGGCGTCCGTCCGCTCCTTTCTGGCTCCGCCTGCCCGAGTCGAGGTGTAGGTGCGGCTGTAGGGCGCTTCCCGGGGCAGCGGGATATGGGTCCCCTAAAAAGGCAGTGGGATATGGGTCCCCTAAAAAGGCAGTGGGATATGAGTACCCTTGCTGTTCTTATTTTGAACAAGTCTCCTGTTTTAAAGAGTGTATCAACAAATAAAGGGAGGTGTCAGCAGTGCCCAAGGCCAGGCTGGGTGGGGCTGGGGGCAGCCTGGGCTGGTGGGAGGGGGCCCTGCCCATGGCAGGGTGGCACTGGGGGGGCTCGGAGGTCCCTGCCAGCCCAAACCGCTCCGTGGTTCTGCGGTTTGTCTCAGGCTGGTAAAGGCAGAGTGCCCAAACCTCACTAGCGTCCTGCGCGGGCGAATGCTCAGCGGTGCTCAGAGGCGGCAGCAGCACAGTGATCGTGTTCAGGGTGGGGGTGCGCGGGCAGGACCCCGCTCCAACACCTCTGCCCACTGCGAGCAATTGAAGCCCAGCGCCGGGCGAGCCCGTGTCCTTGCAGCGCTGACGTCGGCGCTGTGCGGAGGACGTGGGTCCCCGCGTTTGAGGCCTGCTGCGAGGCTGCAGAGGCCCCGGCCTCGCGGCGGCTCTCGGCCGGTGGGCCCCGAGGAATCCGGGGCCTCCTGCGCAAAGCACAGTCAGGGCTGAAATCAGACCCCAGCGTATTACCCAGCAGGACGAGAGCGCGGCCTTCCTGCTGCTTCTGGGTTTGATGATCTTGAGGAAAGGATCCAAACAAGGTGGGCTTTTCTAAAGCATTATTATTGTTTTCTTTCCTTCGGCGCAGCCACACACGCAGCTTTGGGGGCCTGGTGGTGCTTGTTCTCCTGGAGCTGTGGCTGGGTGGCTTACACTGCGGCAGAGTATTGCTCGTCTGAAAGACTGCTCTGCAAATGAGCCAGCAAAGGCATTTCCCTTTGAGCATTAATAATGTATCGGGGTAAGCAACTTTGGAATATGGCTGCAGTAGACAGGAAGATCTTTCTTCCCCTGTTCTCACGTTACATTGCAATAGTCCCTCTCCCCAAATCCAGGACAGCAGCTGACTCAGCCCCTCTCCATCCGTCCTTCAGCTTTACCACGAGAGCACCTCCTGCTTTCCTCCTGAAGCTGCGTCCCTGGCATGGCTCATTTCCTCGCAGCGCCGTGGCTGCCCGCAGTCACCGTGTTTCTGGGTCAGCAGCACAGCTACAGCCTCGGCTGGCACCCAGCACCATGCTGCAGAGTTTTAAGATTGTTTTGGACGCGCCGCGTGGCATCGTGCCACGTTGTTCCGGGCGGGCTGTCACTTGGCGCTGGGAAGCCCTTTCTCCCGGCCGAACGCTGATAGCTTCCTGCAGAAGGTGCAGAGGGGCCGGAGAGGCGTTGGCGTGGCACGCTTCGTCTCTTTTCTCTCCTCGAGACTTCTTTATACATGTGTATAAGCTGGGAATGCGGAACATGGCCACGGGAGAGCACATCGGACGTCCTCGGGTCTCAGGGCAGAGGAGAAAGCTGTGCGGGCACAGCCCTCCGCGTGGGGCAAGCCGCAGGAGGGCTGGAAGATGGAGCAGGCATCGGCGCTCGTGCCGCTCATCGTGCTCGAGGAACCAGGAGAGAGAATCTGAGCTTAGCGCTTCCGCAGAGTGAGCGCTGCCTTTGTTCTGCTGCCTCCTGTGCCCCAGCAGCCCTTCCAGATTTGTTTATAGAGGGTTTCTAGATGTCTGCCTGCGGAACGCTCAGCCCTTGAGGGTATAACAGAAAAATTAAGGGTTTTCGTTTGAGCTGCAAGCCTCTCCTCCCCGCTTGTAAATTGCTGGCGATGCACTTTCTTACGGCTTTTAAGCCTTTGGGATAAAACGGGAAACAATCAGAGGTCAAGTGAAAAAAGGACTAGTTTTGCTGAAGAAGTGAAGAATGAGGCTGAGATGTAGGTCAGACGCACGCAGCGCAGGACTTGCAGAGCTGTTTTCTACAGCTAAATTGTACTTAGGCTTTTTGAAGTGCACATCTGGTGAGCAGATTTAAGGTACAAGCCCTCAGTGTTTGCTTGTAGTTTCCCTGCTTGCTTTCTAAAAATACGACTCGGAGACCTCCCTTTTGGTGAAGAAGTTCACCCTCTTGCTAGGCAGCTCTCCCCTGCGCCCCGCTGCAGTGACTGTGCGAGGCCCCGAGAGGCAGCAGGTGGATGGAGGCATCCCATTTTTGGGTTGCCGGCCACCTGCCGCTCGGGCTTGGCAAACCTGTTGGGATGCAGGTGAAGAAGGCGTCAGCGAGCAGGAACTTTGTTCTCCTGCTGAACCCCAAGCCAGGGCCATCGTCTGCAGAATAGGAGTGGGAGAGTGGAAAGCAGTGGGGGAAAGAGGCTTCCCCGGTGCTTTGCCCTCGGGGGCCCGTGGTGGCGGTGGCTGGGCAGGGGACCGGGGGCCTCGTGGAGCATCCTCGGAGAGCCGTGGCCTTGGCTGGCCCAGCGTCACCTCCCAGGGTGGGCAGAGGGCCCCGAGTGCCGCCGTCGGGAGCGGCGAGGGGTCGCCGGGGGGGCTGTGCCCGCTCGTTCCTTGCGCCCTTGCTGCTCTCCAGTGTTGGTCTTGCTGGAGGTGCTCCAGGCTTGCGGCACGCAGAGCCAGCCCCAGCCCTCTGCTCCTCCGACTTCAATCTGGAAGAGCTCTGCTTCAGGCAGCAGAGCTGCGGAAAAATATTTATAGACAGGAAGGGAATCTGGTCTCCCCCCACCCTTTGGCAGAGTAACTATCAGTTTCCTTAAGATATAGGCTTGGCAGCAGCGAGATGTAATTCGTCCCATTGGATATACTTCTCCTTCGCATTCGTCAGATGTGAAATGTCACGGATTTGTCATGTAATTTAATTTCTTCCATTCGGATATATGTTAGGAATGAAGTCAGCCGGCGAGATTACAAAAGGGGCATTGATGTGGTGGTCCCCACGCGTGCCCCGGCGGGAGGACGGAAATGCCAGCTGGCTGGCAGCGCACGCCGCACCTCGGCACGGGGAGCGGGCCCGGCCCCTCCGTCGCCGCCGCAGCCCGGCGGGTGTCCCGTGGGAGCGAGGTGCGGCGCGGGCATCCCGGCGGGCTTGGTGGCTTGCTTGTTGGGCAACAAGAGCTGCTTGCAGGCTCCTCGCCCTCCCGGGCAAGCGTGGCTTAGAAAAGCAAAAGCATCCAATTAAAATAAAAGCGTCCAGTCGGTTTATTGGGCAGTTTGGAAACTGTCATGTTCCGCTAAATAATCCATAGACTGTAGCTGTAGGTGCGTGTTCCCTTCTGCCTTCGTGTTGGAGACCAGACAGGCTGCGACTTGGCGATGGCTCTGTTGCCACTTGCAGCATTTGAGGAAAAGCCCTGTAATGTTTCTACACCTTTAGGAGGGATATCATTCACCTTGAGGCGATGGATATAATCCTTTCCAAGTATATCAGAACCGAAGTGACTCAATGGGAAGAATTAGAGCAGTGAAAATACCATTTTTTTATGCAGGATCTGGTTTGCAAAAGGGGATGCTGTTGCACTCGTGTAGAAGCCCTTGACGAGATGTGTGGTGCCACTGAACCGGCGGTGACCTTGTGCTGTGCCTTGCTCAAGGGAGGCTCCAGGCCGAGAGCCTGAACCTACGAAGAGCTGAGATCTGTGCGGCGCCCGGGGTAATTTTCCCTTCTGTTAGGACTGGCAAGGAGGCTTAGGCCCCGCTTTTCCAGCCTGTCCAGCCTCTGCAAGTGCATGAAGCACCACGTTGGCTTCACAAGAGAGCAGTGAGGCTTCTGCAGAGAGATGTCCCCAGCGAGAGGCCTTGGAGAACTGGGTTTGGAGCACGAGAAGGCAAGAGGAACGGAGCAGAAAACCGGCGATGACGTGGGTGCAGGCTTTGGTGAGCCGTGTCCCGTGCCGCTGCTGCGGGTGTTGGTCCCTGCGGTGAGCCCTGGCGTGGCCGCGAGCTGGGGGCCGCAGACCAGAGCAGCAGCTGGGTTTGGAGAGGTTGAGCTGAGGAGCGCTGGTTATTGTTTTTATTTTCTATCAAAACCATCTCTGTGGACTTGTGGTGGTCTCAGGATTCGCGGAGCGCCCAGAAGGGAAAAACGCAGCCCTGTGGCACCCGCGCCCGCCTCTGTCCCCCAGGGCAGGGGTGACCTGCACGTCCCCTAGCGAGAGGACCCCGGGCTTCAAAACTGCGTGGGACCAGCGCCGAGGAGGGCTGCCGGCAGCAGGAGCAGCAGCACCGAGATGTTTCCCGACAGTGCTTGGCCTCACACTGCGCACGGGCAGCCGTGCGGCGTCCCTCCGGGGAGCGGCTGCCCCCCGCCGTGCTTCGTGGATGCGGTGCAAGCAGCCAAGCGATGGTTGTTCTCCGCGAAACGGTCCTCGATGCTCTTCGGAGCCGCTGCATCGAGGCAAACGGCACGCCTTTCACTTCTGCGCTGGGGAGCCGGGCGCGAGGGCACGTGGGGCAGCTCCGGAGCCGGTCCCGGAGGTGCTCTGCAGCTTGGCAGAGAGGTGGCCTTGCTGCGGGTCAGGAAGGGCGTGATTTAAGGGGGGTGAGCATGGGTTAACGTGCGTGTGTGAGGCTGCAGTAAGCCCTTAGTCATCGCAGCGAGGAACAAGCAGTATCTCGGAGAGGGATCAGCGAGTGAGCAGAGTTTTCTATGGAAAACTCAAATAAAGTTGTTTGCTTTCCTGACTCACGCGGCGAGGGAACAAATGGGTTGTGAAAGCTGGGGACACAGGCTGGCTGGGCACGTGACGCCCTTGGCAGGCTCGGGGCTGCCAGCCGCAAGGCGGAGGATCAGCCAAGAAGGAATATTTATTTATTTTTGGTTGCAGTGCAATTCAGTGTTTGGCTTAAAGGTTTTGTGTTTTCGTATGGTCCTTAGCGGGCTTCAGATGAAGACACAGTCTGTTTAGTTGTTGCCATCTCCTCCATGCCTGCTTGCCCCTCAACTTTCTTATTTTCTGGACTCGCTGCCCTGTGGAGCTGGCACCGCCTGGGGGGTTCGAAGGCAGGAGCAGGCTGCGATGGTGCAAAATCAATCCCCCAGCGTGTGGCGTGGTGCTGGGGCAAAATGTGGGCTACCCTTCTGGATGCTGGGCTCGACCTTCTCCTGGCGGGAGGTTTTGCTGGTGCTGGGGACGCCCTGGAGCAGCCTCGAGGACACAGGTGAGCCAGAGCGAACTTCTGCAGGGGGACAAGCCCCGTGCCCGAGGACTGGTCGATGTGGGGCAGAGCGCGGTGCCCACGTAACAAGGGGCGGCAGGAGACCCGCAGCCCACGTGCACGAAAACACCCAGCGGCGGGAGTCCCACGTGGCAGCCCGCGGCGCGGCTCCTGCCAAGTGGATGCGGTCAGCGCTGACAGCGACGGCGGCAGCCTTTCCCCGGGCAGGCGCACAGCCTCGAGTCGGAGGCGCCTTTTCGCACGCTGGTAGGCTACTTGCGTGTTTGTTTGTTTTTGTGTTTATTTCAGAAACATAGCAATTTTCACGCCGGACAAAGGGAAAGACTGGGAGCGTTGGCACGCTGCGGGACCCCCGGGCTCGCCAGTCTCCCCAGCCCTCCTCTCCTTCCCCTGTCCCTGCTTTTTCCTGCGTGGCTGCTCTTGGGAAGAGATTTTCAGCTGTGCCAGACCGTGCAGGGCTTTAGTGCTTGGGATGCATATGCCCCGTGGGATTAATTCCAGGGCTTGTTTTATGGGTGGCCGGATCCATCCCTGCACCCGTTGCTCCGGCCAGCGGGTGCCATGCGCAGGCCTCGCAGCTCGGCCGCTGTCACTGCTCGCCGCGGCCCTGCTGGGTGCCCGGGGCCCGCGCTGGCAAGCGCCTCGGTGTGCGTGCAGCGCGTCCTCCGCTTCGTGTCTGACGGACACGGCGGCAAACTGAGGTAACGCGGGGGCAGGGGTGAGAGGGCTCTTGCCCCGCTGTGGTTGTGCAACGGCCATGAAATAGTAGAGTCCCGTAGATATAATTATATGCCTCACAGTGTGGGATGCGCTCATGGCTTTCTTCTAGGGGATCATAAATTTTTTGAGTAATGCCGTTGTGCGTATCCCTGAAAGTAGCGCTTGCACAATCCTTCCAGGAAGGGAAACGGAGCGCAGTTTGCCTCACAGAGCCCGGTGGAGGAGTTTAATATCCTAAATTCCCTTTAATTAAAGGTGAGGAAACCAAGATGTGGAGAGATTAAGGACCAGTTTTCTAAAGGAGCGCAGTGGCTAGTCAGGACTAGATTTTCAAAAGAGCTCAGCTCCCCTTGAAGTAGTAAATGAGCGACCGGGTTTTCAAAGCATCCCACCACGCTGGACGCCGAACCCTTCCGGCAGGGCTGTAATCGCGGTGGGAACTGCCCCCTGGGCGCAGGGAGGGCGCTCCTCTCCCTCTTAGAAGGTTATGGGGGTGTTCACGCCCGAACCAGCCCCTTACAACGTGGGGAGAAACAGGCGCTCGGGGCTGCCAAAGCTTGGGGTGCGTTAGTTTTGCACGGGGGGAGCCAGGCACTGGATGCTCCTGTTCCTCCGCGTTGGCCGTGAGGGACCGCGGCCTCGGAGGCGTGTGTCGGGACGGTCGCAGCGCTGATCTTGGAGCGCCGGGGTCTGCTGCCATGTCGGCAGCATCGCTCGGTGCCATGCGCGTGCCGCTTTCCTGGGCAGGTGGCACCCGCTGCGGCCGCGCGGGGTGGCCAGAGCCGTCCTCCCGTGGTGTGCTGCGTGTCCTGGGGTCTCCTGCGGCTCCGCTGGGCGAGGCAAGCTGGGAAGAGGCTGGTTGTGAGGTGTGCCTGTGAAAGCGTAAGCCTGTAGCCAGCAGGACAAATTAAACCATCGTCTGCAGAAGGGGACGTTAAAAGTATTGATAACACTGTAATCTAGTTTGGTGCCTTTATTGTTTCAGTACTGGAAATAATTAGTGTTTTCCCTGAAAGCCATTGAATTCCATGAAAAGTAAAAGGACACGAAACAGTCTGTGAACGTCATGCCAGATTGTCATTAAGGATACTGAATATGAAGACTACAAAGTGACCCGAGACTTCATGAAAGCATTGCTTCTCCGGTGATTATTTTGTTTTGAGTGGAGACCCCAGCGTGGCAGAACAGCCCGAGGGAGGAAGGAGGAATGCGGTGTGCGTTGTCCCCTGGCATTCTAGAAGAAAACGTGTAGCAAATTAAAGAAAGGGTGTTTTCCCAGTGAGATGCTTAAAACCATGCTGTGTGTGCCTGAAAGGCTGTTCTAGGAAGCGCAGTGTCAGAGCAACGATGAGTAAGGAAAGTTCTGCCGTTGCGCTGAGGACTCGCATCCCTCTCCTGCGTTGCTGCGGGCGGGAGCGGGGCTGGGGGTGTGGGAGCATCCCTTCGCCCCACTCCGCCGAGCCCGCTGGGAGCCAGGTGCCCTCCCATCTTCACTTCTTGCCTTTGCCGTGCCTTCGCTGCGGACTCCTGGCTGCTGCCGCCTTCCTCGCTTGATGTGGCTGCGTTCAGATGGGTCCCAGCAGCTCCAGCAAAGAGCAGTGGGGCCCTGTTCCTGTTAACGAGCACATGAAAGATGCCCACGGAAGTTGCCGGGTCCCCTCCCCAGCCTTTCCTGAAATCCCGAGGTGCAATCTGGGCTCGCCTGCCGTGGCGCAGATGTCAGCAGTCGCTGTGCTGCACAGCGTCAGTGCAGGCGTGCGCTCGGTGCTTTTGAGATAGCTCTTTTTTTCCTTTTTTCTCCTCGTGTGTCTTACCGCCTGTCCAATTAGTCCTTGCTTTCTCCCAATTCCTCTTTTTTTTTTTTTTTTTTCTGAGAGCCAGAACAGCTCAGGAGGAAAAGAGAGGAAAGGGAGCATTGCTCCAGCGAGGTGGGTGCCGGCGGTCCCGCAGCCTGGCTGGGCATGCGGCTCCAGGCCGGGCTCGCTGCCGGAGGGCGAGAAGCGCGTGCTGGTGGCGAGCCCCACGCTCAGGGACCCGTACATGTTTTTTCTGCCCCCATCAATAGGAAGGCCATGGGACGTGACTCAGGCCGTCGCACAGCTCGGCGTACACCTGCTAAATAAGAAATTGAGGTGAAAACGTACTGTGGAGGGAAAACGGTGTTCTTCTAACAATTTCTGTCCCGAGGGACAGCTTCACCGCGTTGTATGGCTGTGAAGGGTCCGTGCAGCGTGCAGCTCACCACCGTCCGCATGGGGCAGAGCGGCTCCTGCTGCCAGAATTGCTTCCCTCGAGGGGAAATAGGTGCGACTGCCTTCGCCTCCAGCAACCCAGCTCTCGGCAGGGGCCTCGCGCAGTGCTGCGTGCTCACCCACTCGGTGAGGTGAGCTGGAGATGTGTCATCTGGATAGCTCTTGCTCTCGCTTGGCAGAACGAGGTGGTGTAGCTGTGCAAAATTGCATCGCTGCCCCTTAGTTTTCAACCGCGAAGTAAACGTACGCAGTGCTGTGGAGTAGTGGTTTCTGGGTTTTGCTAGGAGATGCACTGACCAAAGCTAAGCGAGAGGAAAGTGTTTGGAGAGTGGCATTTCTCCTGGCTTGTTTTCTGAAAGGGCTGCTGTAGGTCAGCACCAGCCTTAACCTCAGCGGCTGTGACCCGAATCTGACCAGCCTTAAAGGCAAGGAAAAAAAACACTTTAATTACTCCTTACTGGTTTTCCTCCTTTTTTCCTTTATTTTTTTTAACAAGACTTAATTTCTTCCTGCTCCCCCTGCAGCGGTGTCCCATATGGATGCTGGGCAGCGCGGGTCCGGCCGTGCGGGCGGCAGCCCAGCACGTGGCTGCCAGGGCAGAATTTGGCTCCTCCGGTGGAAAATAACGTCCATCGCCTCTTTTCGAAGGGGACCTTCGGCTTCAGACCGGAGCAAGAAGTCAGCCAACTGAAGGCCAAATAAGCCGAGGTAACCCGGTGCATTGTTTGCCATGTGTTTCCAATCAATACCGTTTTTTGGCCGCCTCCAGGAACTGGCCCGTCTGATTTCACTGCTGGTGCGAGGGCGTGAGGAACCGAGCTGCCCTGACCTCGGCTGGGTCGCTGCCAGCGGCTGCGGGCTGGGGGCGGCCGCCGCTCCGAACGCTGCCGCTCCCTGCCGGAACCGACCAGCCCAGAAAAACTCCCTGCAGAAGCTGGTATTAGCTTTAAGGTTTCTGGTTCCCTGCTCCTTCGGCTTCAGACCAGGGCAGCACGGTGAAGCAGGCAGTGTTGCGGTGCCGAGGCGTGTTACCGCGGGTCGCTGCTTTTAGGGGTGCTGGTGGCGTGCTGCGGTCCCATTGTCACCACGCAAATCCTCCCAGGAGCGGAGGGGGCAAGGAAAGGGGAAGCGCTAACAAATGAGAAGTTAATAGCAAGTTACTGCAAATTTGAGGCACGATCAGGAAGGAAGGCCTTTGTCATGTATTGTTTTCCTTTCTTAAACTCCCACATGCCAACCTCGTCTTTAAGCAGGTACACAACCAGCACGAGCCAAGCACAGAGCAGCAGAAGGGACCTGGGCCCCCCACAACAGAGCTAGGTTAAAGCAAACCCCCAAATGCCAATGTTGCCCTTCATACTTAGCCTTAGAGACCAAAAGCAGCGGTACAGCCGTGGAATTGTGGGCTGCGTTCCCGTGCCCCTTGCGCTGGGTGGGTTTGGTTTGTGTTTAACTACCTCCGTACACAGGTGCAGGCAGCAGCCGCGTTGCCAACCGAGGAGGGCATTTTCTTTCCTGCGTTATTATATTACAGGTTTTAAATGTCCCAGCAGTAAGATTTTAAGCAATTAGTGTGTAAAGCAAATGGATAGGGACTTCGGGATGGCGGGACAGATGCCGTTTGACTTAACCACGGGGATTTTGCTGGAAGGGTGGCTGCTTGCGTGGCTGCGGCCACGCTTCGGGAGTGGGTCCAGCACGCGGGGTTGGCCTTGGAGGCCGGGTGGGAGCCAACTTTGGTTGAGGTTTGAAACTGGAAGAGGATTTTCGAAGGTTCTGTACATTTTGAAGACGGAACTGACGTGTCCAAGACTTGAACGATGCCTGGAGTGTTTAACTGCTGAGAGTTTTCCATAAATAATAAAGGAGAATTTATTGCAAGAATAGCTGTTATTAAAAACAGTCACAAACCAAACTGTCAGGAGACCTTTTGTATCTGATAAGAGAAGCAGGAAGATAAAATGTCCGATCCGTACAGTGGAATCTCAGCTTAATTTAAGCTAAGAGGGATTTTTGCCGTTTTCTTCTCAAGGGCCAGGATTCCAACATGCTACGTAGATTTTCCACAGATTTCCAGGCTTGGTGGTGCCTGAGGGGCCACCGTGGTGCCTTCCCTTCTTGTGCCACACGGCACGCCTTCACCGAGCGGTCCCCGCCCCGGGCCGCAGCGGCTGCACATGCCGGCCGGCACCTCGTGGGAAGGGCTCCCGGCCCTGGCACCGCGCCGCCAGCCCCACGCGGGGCAGGGACCCGGTGCCACCGAAAGGGAGCGCTTTTTGTATTAACCTCCTCTGCTGAGCCGCTGCTGCACCTGAGAGCAACAAGCTGCCTAAATGGTCTTTTTGCACGTCGCATTTATTTGTCTTTTAAATGGCTCATCGGTTTGGACGGAGAGCCCTGCCTCAAATTCATCTGTGCGAGAGCCGGACATCGCTCCCATTGCTCCCTACAGCCTCGTTGCCTTCTGTTGTCCTAGATGGCAGCGCGGTTGGGTCAGGAGCCGTACCTTGGTCTTAGCTGTGGAAACAAGCTCGAGCAGCAACAGCAGCCACAATAAAAAGCCAAGTTCCTTCCTGAATAAATCGGGCTGCTTGGTGGCAAGGACGAGCTCGGCACAGCGCACGTACGTAAAACACACAGGGCGCGCACATGTTCCGGGAGGAAGGTTAATCAGCGTCCAGAAATCCGCGCCGTGGGGTTCACGTGCAGCTGTGAGGTTTCTGCAGAAGCTGTTGCAGCTCCAGCTGCTGGAGCAGGGGATGCTGGCATTTCCCGGGTGCCTGGCACGAGCGCAGGTGGCGTGAATGCGCGGGTCAGGCCGCAAGGCTGCCGGCTGCAGGCGTTCAGTGCAGCAGCGGCCGGGCAAGTTCCGGCACACGCGTGGCAATCCGTCGAGCCCTGTGCCGCGGGGAGCGTGAGCATCACCAGCACGGGGGCTTGCCGGGGTGCCTGCAGCAGCACGGCCGCTGCCGCCAGGTGCGGGGGAGCGGAGGTGCCGCGTGAAGATAAATGTCGTTTTGGTGGGCTCTGCCTCGTGTCGCAGGCTGGGGCGCGCGCCGCTTTGTGCCGGGAGGTGGTGGCGGAGCAGCCGGGCCTCGCGGCACCGGTGCCCGTGTAGTTTGCAGGCATGAGTCACGCCAGGGCGACCTGGGGCTGTGCGCTGCCTTTGAGTACCGGCAAAGGGACGGTGGGATTTGAGGGCTGCGTTCGCTGGGGTGTACTCGTTGTGTGTCTTCGGGAGCTGCTGGAGGAATACAGCACTGCCACAGAAGAGAGTTCACGTGCACAGGAGCGCGGTAGGGAGAGCCCAGAGTTCTGCAATGTTCTGAATTCGGTTTTCATTTCCACAGTAATTTTTTAACCACAGATCTGTGCTTTTGCTCCGTGAACGAGCTATAGAACAGAACGCCCAGAGCCTAACTTAAAGTTGTTATACTGATTTCTGTCCAAAAAATAATTGTTTACTTTACCATTGCAAATGTATACACATGGCACAGCAGCTGGCTGGAGTTATTTTGGGCCAGATTCTGCTTTTGTTGAAACTGGTGTAATTTCAAAATAACTCCTTTGTCCTCTGTTAGAGGCTCGGGGGCCTCTCCGAGCACAGACTCAGCCCCTCTGAAGAGGGGCCTGTGTGCGGATATATAAAAACTTCTGTGTTGGCATATGGTAAACCAGCGAACCATTTTGTGTTCACACTTAAAAATAGGTTTGTTAGCATTTTTCTGATGTTTTGTTGAAAAATGGAACAAAATAACAGCCCCGTAATTCTGCGTCATCAGGCACAGACCCCCCTCTGCCTCCTCTGTGGGCCAGGTGCCGAAACCGCGCCGGAGCGGCCGTGCTGGCAGCAGGTGGTTAGCCCTGCCCAGGAGGTCGGGAGCTTTACAGGATTTACCCGACGGAGCCGCTGGGACGCGGGATGCGAGCTGCACACACAGCATTTGGGAAGTCACAGCGCGAAACCCAGCGTCCTTTCCTTTCTGTTCTCCTTAACCGGGTGCGAGCAGAGTGACGGGGGCAGTTCCCGTGCGAACTGGGAAGTGCATTCGGTGGGTGAAACGTGGTGCTGGCTTCGGAGCGCCCCGCTACAGCGCTTGTGGTGTTTTGGGGCTTGTTAGCAGCACTTGTCCCCTTAGCACACCTGGGCGCGTGCCGGGCTGTGGGGCGAGAGCCGGGGTGCGCTCCAGAGCCGCCTGGATCGGTGCTGCGGCAGCAGCGCAGGAGGTGAGCTGCGCGTGTGCCGCGGGCAGGCAGGAAGCGCTGGTCCCCTTGACTTCAGGGCCTGCGAGCGTGTTTCGTACAGACCACACAAGAGCACGGCGTATATTTTTACAGTGGTTTTTCCCAAGGTCCATGCAGTTCCCGTTTATTTATCAGCGGAGGCGCGCGATGCTGCGGTTGGGTTTTCCAGCGCCGTTCTTTCGATGCCAGCTCCGGAGCGTTAACGGCGACCGTCAGCAGCGTCCCGGCACAGCCGGTCCCTGATCGCCCGCCCGGCTCGCTGCTGGCTTGTGGTTCGCAGCGACTCAGCACCGCTTTAGTGCAGCCGCCCAAATACGTGAGCTGATAGAGCTCTGCTCAGAGCCCTCGGGATTATTAAACTTGGAAGGCAACGGAACTCGTGTGGTAATTATTTGTGCAACTAGAATTAAGGATAGAGTCTAACTGTGGGAAAGAAATTGAGAGAAATGTGCCTTTCTGGGATGGTTGCGGGGCATCGGGCTGTACCCTAAGCATATCCCATGTTTTCATAGCCTTCACCATAGGACTTTTTGAAACATCCTATAGAATTTTCCATAATTCTGAAGAATAATCTCTAGAAGAGATAGTAGGATGTATCCTCCCAAACTGAGTTACGCAGAAAACTCTGCTGAAGAAATGTTGATGAAACAGCGCATGATTCACACAGGCTTTGTTAAGCTTAAGTGGTTCGGGTTTATGGAGAACTTTGGTCCAAGAACGAAAGACGTGCAGCAGATGTGAACAATTTCAAGTGACAATTACCCTTTATTTGCAGGTACTCCCTTGTTTTGCTGTAATTAATTTGTATTCTTCATCCACTGGCGGTGCTGGGGATCATTTTTGTTGTTCACACAGTGTCTGCTCTGGCTGCACCGCTCCCTACACCCACACTGTCTGCTCGCCCGGGCTCACCGAGCATGTTAAAGCTTGACATCACCGTTCAATCCCATTCTGATTTCGCAATAATAAAAAGCAGAATTTGGAGAGAGAGCTGCCAGTTTTAATAAGCACTAAAACACACCCAGCCAAGTTTACTTTATTGTTCTTGGGATACACAAAAAAAATTGTTTGTACAATAACATATTTTGGAGGGTTTGGCTGACTCCAGCCTTTCCTGCCTCCTCCTTTGTTTTCCGGATGCATCAGCAGATGTCCATGAAAGTGCTAAATCTGCACCCTGCCTGACCTTTCCTATTGAGGAAGGTAAATCACTTCTGGCAGGAGGCTTCCCAGAATATCTCCAGAACGGTACTATTGCTATTGTAAACAAATCTAATTAAAGAGGAATCTTAAGAGGGTTGTATTTTTTTTTCCCGCTAATGTTTTAATCAGTAACCTACATCATCACAGTGCCTACGTGGGGTTTTACACCTTGGTGCTTTCTCAAGAGGCAAAAAATTTGCTAATGATTTAAGCTTCAGGCTTTGTTTTGCTGGACATTTTGCGGGGCAGAGAGTAACTCGGCGATCAGGCCAACAAAACGATAAATAATATTTGAAGTACGGCGTGGAGCAGGATGGTTTGCGTCTGCATTGTGTGTGTGTAGCAGTGGCGGAGCCCCCTGGTCCGTGGCACTGCGGGGACGGGAGGAGCCTTAGAGGGAGGGAGCAGGGGCGGGAGCGGTCGCCCACTACAGCCAAAACTTGCTGGGATCTAAAGCTAGGCTCCTAAATCGCTATCTAATCCCCTAAATAACCATATCACTGTCCAAAGGCGGTGTCTGTAGGATCTGAGTGCAGATCTGGTGAGCGCACCCACCTTTGGGAGCTGGGCTGAGAGCTCCTCAGCGGAAGCCCTCCTGCCTGGCCTGGAAGCACCTGGAAGTTTTGCAAAACTCCCCTGAGCAAAGCCCCGCGTCCCCCCTGCCGTGGCCGGGACCTTGGGGCGAAGGGAGCCGCTGCGGGGCTCCCTGGAGCCGGGGCAGGCAGAGCCAGCGGCTGCTTGGCGCTCGCACCCATAGCGCGGAAGCGGAGCCGCGGCCAGGAAGGTGCCCGGCAAAGGCAGGAGGCAGGGCTTTGGCCTGGAGCTGCTTTGGTCTCCCGAAGGGTTTATCCGGAACGTCTTAAAGGTCGGATTTTCCAGTGTATGTGCATGCAGGTTAACAATTTGCTGCGCTGTAATTAATTTTGTAAAACGTAGGGATAGGGAATGGTGCTCGTCTGGAATGTTGATTGTGAAAGTACCAAGGATGGCAGAGGTGTCCTGCTGACTTCAGTGGGAGTTTTTGGCTTGGCCTCTTTACAAGATAGCTCTTGCTCACAGGAAATGTAATAAAATTATGCTATTGATTTAAAAAAAGTCAAAAGTATTTCTACATATTAGCAACATAAACATCAGCATAAATATCAGGCTTTGTACCTTGGCTTAAAACAACTCAGACAGGAAACTAATACCAACGCCCATTTCAACAGCTGTCGTGTGCCAGGAAATCAATATAATGCATTTCCAAATAGGAGCCACGTTCTGCACGAGCAGTGAGTGATGGAGTTGGGGCTTAACACAGAGATGGCCTCGGAGCCCTTCAGAGGCATGCATTGCTCGTCACGGGGACAGCGCTGCGTGTAGGTGCGTGTCCCGAGGCTGCTGCAGGGGCTGGCGGCCGGGCGGGACTTTGCAGATGAAGGGCTTCACCTTTCAGCCGTGTTGGTGACCAGCGAAATCCCACTTGGATATGCTTAGGATGCTGGGGGCCGTTCCTCTTCCCTGACCCGGGATTGCTGCAGATGTGCCCGTAAGCACCTCGGTGGCAGCGCTGCGTGTGGATGCGCAGGAGGGTCCGGGTGCTCCCGCCCCCTGAGCCTCCCTGCTTTGGGCTCCCGCCGAAGGAGCTGGGGAGTGCTGTGCTTAACCCCTAAGGACAAAACCAGTCCCACGGGGCTTGGGGGCTCACGGGGGGGTTCCGAGTGGTCTGAGGAATGTCTGCTTCCCCTCTGTGATGATAGGCAAGTGTGTGCTTTGCCTGTCCCTTCTCCTGCGGTGCGCTTGGCGGCAGCTCTGCAAAGCAGAGTTCCCTGAACGATGCAGTAATCACTTCTGTGAAAGAGGAGCTGTGCTGCAGGACTTTGGGGAAAAACAAGTAAAGCTCTGAAATGTGAGCAGAAGGTAGTGGAGATGTTGGAGAGTGGCTGCAGCATGGTGGCTGGAAAATAGGGGTACGATGGCTGCTTCGTTTTCGTGGGCTGCTTTTCAGGCACGGGGGCAAATACTCCCCGGGCACGTCGAGGTGCCTGCGCGGGACGCGGGCTGCAACAGTGCCGCGGCTCGCCTCGCTGCTGCGTGCGCAGGGCGCGTGTGCCCCGGGGCTGCTGCTGTGCCGCGGTGCCGGGAGCTGCACCAGCGCCCGCGGGCGTACCCGCGTCTGCTCCGCTCTGTCCTGCCGTGCGTCTTCTCACAACCCCGTCAGCAGCATCCGCCGCACTTTGGGGATACAGGTTCGGCTGATGAATCAGTCCTCTAGGGCTGCTGTGGCTTGCATCAGGAAATCGGAAGAGGAACGTGCTAAAATGGTTTCCCATTTGTAAGGTACTTTGGGTTTGGGGTGGGACGGGTGGCTGTCCCGTCCGTACAAATAGCGGGGCTAAAAGCTCAGCACGGGTCAGACTTTGGTAGGAACAAGACTCAGCTGAATACTGGTACAGCCGTCTCCCTGAAGGCGGCGTGGAAAGCAGGTGACGGTAAGGACTGGGAATTAGTTTTAGAATCCTTGTTTGGTAAAATTTGGAATTTTGGTTTGGTAATGTCCTTAGGAGTTCCTCTTGACTTTGGAAGACATCAGAGCCCCGCTGGGCCCTGTCCTCATTTGGACGCCGCACCCCCCATGGAGTACTTTTTCCAGCGGTAGCACCAAGGCGCGCAGAAGCGGTCCCTCCTGCACCCGGGTGCGGCAGCAGGGAGCGTCGTGTGCTCTGCCACGTTCACGCTGGAGGAATTCCGGCCGATCCTGGCGCGGGACAGGAGCAGCCGTGGCTGCCCGCGCGGAGCTGAGCTCTGTGAGCTTGTGCTTGCGCGGATAGCGCGGGGTGGGAGGGCATTTCGCGTTGTAGCAGGCAGAATGGTTCTCATTTTCCGTTAGGTTAAATCACAGCGGGCCCGGGGCAGTGCTAATACCCGCGTTATTCACAGCTCCGGGACGGCCCGGCCCTGGCGGAGCGCCCGCAGAGGTGCGAGGCCCAGAGGTGCCCCACTGTGCTGCGGGCAGCCCGGTGCGGGGGGAGCTGCGGCGGAGGAAGGTGTCAGGAGGGTGACGCTGCGTGGCGAGGTGTTCAGCGCACCCAAACAGGGAAATGGCGCGACTCGGGTGACGAGGGACTGTAATTAATTAAACCCACTGAGGCGGACTTCAAGGGGTTCTGATGACAGCCTTGCCAGCAGCAGAACAAAGCACCTGCAGCTTCAGATGGTGTCTGTAAAACCCCGGTATGTGCGTGGAGCTTTATTAATGGCTTTCCTGCGCTGCGTTAGATGTTTTGGTGGATATCACGAGCTCCTAATTGGTAAAACATGTTTTATTAAAACAGCCCTCTGCCCTCACGCTTGGCTGGCCGTCGGGACGCTGTTTGTCAGGGAGCGCGGGAGGTGCAGGAACTCGGAAATCTCCTCGGAGCTACGCCCAGGCGTTGCTGGAGCGAGGGCTGCCGCCTGTGTCCGCAGGAGGACGTGGCGGGGTGGCGGTGGGGCCTTGCGTGCCACAGCCGGGCTGCCGGTGCCGGGACCCCTCCGGCACCCCGGTGGGCTCCCCGCTGCCGGTCCTGCTCTGCGGGCGCAGGGAGCACCTTCCCAGGCACCCGCTGTGCCTCGGCGGGGCTGTGCCTGCTCCTCGTGTTTTCATGGCCTGTTCGGGACGTCCTGAGCCTCTTGCCCCCCAGGGATCCCATAAACATGTTTTGGGTACGCCAGCAGTTGTGCTGGCTGCTCTTTTTCTGCGGTGGACAAGGAAAAGACGACATCAGCTTTAGATTCACGTACGACTGCACTGTTTGTATTATTTCTTGTAAAGCATTTGTTCTAGCAGAGGGGTTGGCTGTGTCCGTACGGAGATGGGTGCTTTCACAGTCCTGCTGCTGGAGTGGCCTGCAGCAGTGAGGCTCACGGTTTTTGCCATCACGGTGTTTTCTGGGGTTTTTCTTCCCATGGAAGGTAGCGGGGGGAGCATGAGCAACCCCAACTGAGCTTAGAGATATGGTTTAGTGTGGGCCTTGTTAGAGTTAGGTCAGAGGTTGGACTAGGTGATCTTGGAGGTCTCTTCCAACCTGAACAATTCTGTGATTCTGTGAACTGTCAGCTCAGCCTCTGCTTGTTGAAAAACTCCGTCTTGCTGGTGTAAATATTGTCAAGCTGCGTAAACCACGGCCTAAATCCCTCCCCTGGCTCTTCCATTCATTAGCTTTCAGCCTCTCGGGCTCCTGTTGAGGAAGATGCCCGCCGCTCGTGCAGCGGGTGCTTCGGCGGGGGGGGCGGCCGCGGCCCCGTTCTGGTTAGCACACAGCAGTTCGGGATGGTGCGCGCTGGCTGGTGATGAACTCTGTCTCCGGGAGGGCTGGAAACGAAGATCGTTTATTCTTTCCCTTTCTTAAGTAGTTGAGTGATGTTCAATTTTGGGTGGTTCTGTTTTTCTTCTGACACACGCTTTTGGAAGAAGGTGCCTGTTGCTGGGGCGGCCGGAGGAGCGGATTGCACAAGCGCAGCGCTCACCGCCAGCTGCGGCTGCGGCTGCTTGGGGCCGGTGGCCGCACCTCCGGTCCCCGTCCTGCGGCGTCCTGAGGCCTCGCATCGTGCTGCCGGCGGTGAGCTCCTCGCTGCTGGCCTGGTGTCGGCACGGAGACCTGTCTGGCCTGGGAACCCGGGGCGCAGCGTTAGTGAAAGGCTGAGGGAGGTGCTGCCACGGCCCTGCTGCAGGCAGGGGCACAGCGCGAGATGCGAGGAGGATGTTGAAGAACAGGGTGGTACTGTTCTCCTCTTCAACAGATGGGTTTCTTTGTCCGGCATGACCTTGTGTGTCTGATCCTGTGCGCCTGGTGACGTTTTGTTGCCATTTCAAGGAACAGGGGCTCCTCTCTTGCCTGCAGATGCCCTTCAGCCGCAGGCCCGGCTTTCAGACCCCCAGGCGGAAGATCGGCAGCTGCTGCTCCTCAGCCTACCTGCTCCGGTTTGCCGCGCTGCGGCTCTGGCAGCGGGAGCTTGCCCGTGCCGATGGGCACAGCCGCGGCCGGGCTGGCACCGGGCGCTGGCAGAAAGCCCGAGGCTCCCTGCGCGGGAGCGCGCTGCTCGGGGCCGCGTCTTGCGCCAGGAGCCGTTTGCTGCGGGCTGTTGGCCATCAGCCGTGCGAGCCTGGTGCCTTGGGAGCGAGTGTGTCTGCCTGGAAGAAGCCTTAACTACGGCTTTCTGAGCTGCGCGATTTGGGAATTGATCGTCTTTTCTAATCCCGTAGTGCTGCAAAGTCTCTGGTTGCTTTGTGTTTTTCTTGGCAAAGTGTTAGGATGGGCACTACCCAGCCAGATCTGCACTGGCTCCTGCAGAGAGGAATGAAGATGGATGTGGTGTTCGGGGAGTTTCACACCGCCCTTATAATGCTCGCTTTCTGTCTCATTTCAAACCAAGAGCACATAATTTTAGCTGGTGTTAGCTGTGTGACTGAGCAGTAAGGCTACCCATTTTAATGGTGTGAATTGCAGTTAATGGGAGATGCCAGCTGTGAAATAATAATGTTCGCCTCCCAAAGTTCCTTTCCCTTTTTCTAACAACCTGGCTAACGAGTATTTGGGGCAAAAGTGACGGTTAGGACTTGCCCGAGGACATTCAGCATTAGCTGGAATAAGCAAATGAATGAAATCCATGTGCCTTGTGGGGGGGCAGACACAGTAGAGGTGTCACTGCTTTGTAGAGGCTGGGTTGCGTTCGTCCTTAGCTGTGCGGTACTCGGCGCCTGCCCGAGCTGGTGGCACGGCCCGGGTTTGGATGGCAGATGCCGCAGCCTGCGCTGAGACGAGCGCGCCCCGCCGCCCCAGCCCCCGGGGAGCGAAGTGACACCGAGGCGCGGAGGCTGCCCGCAGGGACACAGCGCTCCCGGTGCTGGCTCGTCCCCTGGCGCAGGGCGGGTGGGAGGGTCCCCTGTCACCGGCACCGCTCTCGTCCTCAGAGCAAAACCCGCGGACAGAAGGAGAGGCGGAGCGGGGCGGAGGGAATGGCATCGTGCCGAGTCACAGGCAGGCTCCAGGCCGGACGTGGTATTTGGGGTCGTACAGCTATTTTTTAGCGCTCCGCGGCCTGTTCAGACGCGTGCCAGAAAAGAGAAATCCGGGCAGGGACCGGATGTGCAACCCTCTGCGTCTGCAGGGGCAGCGCGTCTCATCGCTCCTCGCCGCTGTCGTCCTTTGGCACACGGAAGGAGAGACGTTTGCTCATCCGTGCCTGTCCCTGGCGGTTCCAGGGCTGGCCCCTTGCCGCGCAGAAGAAACCCCAGCCCTGGGCTCAGCCGAGCAGCTCAAGCCAGCAAAACCGAGAGCCCCCGGCTTTCATGCATGCTGTCCTGAGATACAGACATCACAGTGACAGTGCAGTGCTCGTTACCCAGCCTCATTAGCGTAGCAGAGAAGGCAGACTAATTAGCCTGTGCCGTGCTCAGCGTGGATGTGCAGCGCCGTGTGGAGGACGGGAGCCAGCCCGGGCAGCGGGCAGGCTGTGCCGGCCGGCAATGCAGCGACCCAGCGGGTCTGCGGGCGCTCCGGGGCTTCCTCTGCACGCCGGGGCTCCTGGCAGCGTGCGCCCGGCACGTGGGAGCTGCACAGGGGTTGGAACGGGTTTTCATGTACACGTGCCCGTGTGGCACACCCTCCGTACAGCGGGGATGAAAGTAGTCAAGTACTGAGTGATCTGGTAGGTCCCGCTGGCCCTCATGAGGCCAGGGAGCTGTCTGTGACACAAATGCATGGTTATTGTTGGAAGCATGCTTTTTATGCCTGCTCCAGTGTCCCGTGCCGTGCATAATGGGGAGAGTAACCTGGCCCCAGGAAGGCTGCAATCCAGGTGAGCAGCATACGGCCCAAACTGGTTCTTCTGACATGAATTTCAATTTTCTGCATAAATAAATGTGCACAGGGGATAGGCAAGAGACTGTACAACGTCTGAGAGTTAGGCCACTAAAACCTGACCTTAGGTGCCTAATTTTAAGGTTTTGAAAATTTCTACTCAATCTTTCTGTGCCTTTTTTGTGCTTTCTGTAGCGAAGGTGCAGGACGCTCCCTTCCTAGGGTGCTGCGGTGCAGTGCCGGGCAGCACTGTCAGCATCTTAGATTAAACTCGGTATTTACCCCTGGAAGCATGACATACCACCCGTGGGACTGCTGCTGGGACTGTCCTGCTTCTGCTCTCACAGCCTCCTGACTTTTGGTGACAGAAGACTGAACGCACGTCACTGTAAGCCACTGGTGGTCCCCGTGGTAATGCTGGGAGGATTTGCGGCCTTCCGGTGACCCCCGGCGCTCGCCAGGGCTCACAGGGTGCTCCTGAAGGCGGCCGAGGAGCTGCAGCCTTCCCCGAGGGCTGGCTCTGGCTGGTGGCCGGCTCCGGTCGGGACGGGGCTGCGGGGGCACGCTGCTGCTGCCGGGAGAGCTGGTGCCGTCCCCAGTTACATTTGTGTTTATTAGGGAGCCTGGCACCATGCCGAGCGTGCTGTTATCCCCAGCCCTACAGCCCTCGCCCCTGCTGCCCCACCACCCTGCTTGTGCCGTGTTTCCCAAAATTCAGGTCCCTTGGGAACACCTCAAAAAGGGCCTCCAGAAACCGTCGTGGAAATCGTGGCCCGTTCTCGCCTTGAGATGCTGGAGCCGGTCCAGCACCGTGATGGGAAGCAGCCGCTGTACAGCAGAGCTGTGAGACCCGGATCTTACGGACCTGCAGGATGGAGCCCGTGTGTGAGCTCGTGCACGTGGAGCTGTTTGGAGCTGCAGTCCTTCACAGAGGCTCCTGTCACCCCCAGCCCGTTTGTGCGGTTGGTTACTGGAGCTGCTGAGGGGCCCTCTGGAGGTGGCCTGGTCCTGGCCCTGGCCAAAGCAGGTTGCTCAGGGCTGGCATGCAGACACGCAGTGCTTCCTGGCAGCCCGTGCCAGGGCTTGGTCATCCTCACGGGACAGAAGTTTCCTTTTCTCCTTTTTTCTTTGCCCTTTTTTTTCCTTTTTATGATGGATTCTCCTTCACCTCTTCTTAGGCTGGATGGGGGCAGGCAGCTGAGTCCCCAGCCCTGCCGCTGCGATGTTGTCCCTGTCCCCAGCCCTGGCAAGGGCAGAGCCTGCGCTCCTCCACGTGTGCCGCGAGCTCTCGCCATACCAGCAAAGGCTTCAATGATACTTGCACCAATTTGCACGTGGTGCTTGCTCAAGTTAATGCTTCTTGGTGAGTTGTTGCTTTAAGGAGGAAAAAAATCTTTAGAATAGATGTAAGTAGATCCCCCGAATCCCTGTAATAAATACCACGTGTGCTTACGTTAAACATTCAGTTTTTCCTGTTCAGTGACCGGTACCCCTGTTGGCGCTGCGCGGGGCTCTGTGGCAGGGCCGTGCCGCGCATGGCACACTCCTTTTGCCGAGCTCTGCCGCCGCTGGGGTCACGGTGGGAGGGGGCCGGCGGTGCTGGCATGGGGCTAATTGCGCTCGTCATCTCGGTAACGCGCCGCCGGAGAGCCTTTGCTAGCGCGCACGCATATTTTCATGCGGTGCCACGCCGGGTGGCCACGTGAGCCCGGGGGCTGTTTAACCCGATCCCCGTGCCGGGGGCTGCCGGGCGCCCCGCGTGCGGAGCTGCAGAAAGTCAGGGCTCCATTTCACAGCGACGTCTTCCTCCCAGCAGCGCTGCAGAGCTCTGGCTGCGGCGCGCGCCCAAGCACTTGGATGTTAAAAAAACAGAATTTCACTCATTCTTGATGACGCTCCTGCGTGTACGTGCCACTCCAGGTGTGTAGCAGGCTGTGCGGATAACAAATAGACGTGCCTCCAGGTGAATGCATTCCGCACTGTGCAACAGGGGCTTGCTATCAGAAGAGCCTCCCTATAAATACCTGTTTTCAGTTCCCTGTTTCTCTCGTTCGGTATTTCTGAGCTCGTATTTGCTCTGCTTACTGACGTTTAGGACAGGCAGCTGGCTCGTTCTGCCTGGGATCTGCAGGTCAAGGTGCGTGGTTCCTGAGTCAGAGGTTTGTGAAACAGAATTGAGTCCAGCTTCCTCCTGCACAACCATGCTAACTCTCCAACTCTGGCTAATTAACAGGCAGTTTATAGTCAGCGGCTGAGGACGGCAGCTCCGGCTCAAAGAAACAGAGGAAGAACAGGTCTGGGAGCGAGTCTCCGTTTTCCTGCGGAGGGCTGGGGCTGTGGCGAGTGCCCGGGGTGCCGCTGAGCTCAGCTTTTCCCCGCGAGTGTGCTGCTCCTGCTTTGTGCCGGCGTTGCAGCAGAAGGCTGGAAACGATGAGTGAGGAAACGTGTGAAAGCTCTTCTAAAAACTGGGGTTCCTCCACCTCTGTAGCCCGACTGACGGGCTGGTACGCACAAACCCATGCACGGCTCTCCATCGCTGGTTGGGCGCAGGGAGGCTCGCTGGCAGCTGGGCTCCTCATCCTGATAATGCTGGGCGGGATAACTGATTTTGGGAATGATTTAGGGAGGAAGTGCTGGTTGCCTTGTGGAGACGAAGGCAGGAGAGGCATCATCCTGCGTCTAACTTGTTCAACGTGTGCCATGGCTGCACAGCGATAGCAGCAGAGAAAAAGCAGGCGAGGAGGGCTGCTGGAAGAGATGGGAAGTTGGATTTCCACCAGTAATGATTTTGCTGTTTCTGTGCACTTGGGTGGGCACTGAACGAGCAGCATGTACCTGCGGGCCAGGGAGAGCTTGCAGCCCCCGTGGCCCTTTTGCAAAAAGCAGAAATGCAAGTACCTGGCAGTAAAACCGAGCCCCTCTGCACAGTGTGCCAGCCTGTGACCCGCTCTCCATCGCAGTCACTGCCTAGCCCAGGCCCTGTCCCGGAGGTTGGAGCAAGCAAGTGGGACCTGGGTGTCATTTGCCGTGCCCACGGGGCCACCAAGCCCCAGCTTCGCGTTGCCCAGGGCTCCTCCTGTTCGCCCCTCTGCTGGGGCCGGGCTGTGCCGTGGCCGCGGGCAGGCAGCGCCGCGTGGCTCGCGTTCCTCGCTCTGCTGCGCTCAGCACCGGAGACGCTTAGAGACCTCTAAGGTCTCAGTAATGGGGGTTAATCAAAAGAGCATTACCGGTTAATTTGGGGCTCTTAAAGAGTGGCAGAGCCTTCTGGAAAGGCATTAGGTAGCTTAGCCTCCTTTTTCTTCCTCTTCTTTTGTTGATATGTACAGTGTCAAGGTCGTAAAAAGAGAATTACAGCAGAGGCATGGGAGGGCCGTGTGCTCTGAGCTTTCTTTCGGAGGAGTGAAGTATTTGCCATTTGCCTGAGACAGTATTTCCCAGGAAAGCAGTCTCATTCCCGGTACATCCCGTCTGGACGGTTGTGCAACAGCCCCACCGCTCTCTGTTAGCTGATTTAATTTCTCACCACAATGACAAAGCACAATGGGTTTGAAACGCAGCGGGGCGGATTTTCCGCTGATGCGAACTGATGATGTCCCTTGCAGTTTGCAGGCTTATGTCAGCCTGTCTGAGCCAAGAGCCTGGAGGAGCAGAGCTGCAGCACTTGCTGGGACCTTGCAGGGAGAGAGCTGTTCCAGGTGACAGTGCAAGCTGGTGTGATTTCCACGTGCTGTAAAGAGTCCAGACAGAGCTCATCTACGGCTCCACCCTAGCTAAGGGACGGGCCTGGCACGCTGACATAAAATTAGGCGTACGGTATTGTATTAATTCCCCAGCGCCGTTAGCATGAGACGCGGTTTGTTTGCGCAGCCGCTGGGCCGGTAGGTAGGTGCCTTCCCGCGCCGCGCTGCCCGCGGCTGCCCGTGGCCGGGGCGCTGAGCACCTCGGATCAGAGCGCGGCTTCGCAGCTCGCTCCCCGCTGAGCGCAAAGTGCCGCGATTTAACTCGGGGAGAGAGATTTATGGGCAGGTAGCAGGCGGCTTTCACAGCATACGCTAGACGGTAGTAAAATGTGTACGTATTTGTCAAATGTACATATGACCTCAGTTTTGTTAACACCTGTGGAGTTTCTCCATCTCTTTGGCAGCGAGGGAGAGATTTTAGGAGGATTCAGCAGTTCTGTCACCTAAACAGAGCTGTCTAGCATCTTTTTAAACACTGTGGGTAACCCGCTTGGCTTCCAGTGCCCACTCCAAGAGCGCCCGGTGAGTCCCGCTTCGTGCTGGCCAGCGCGGGCTGGTGCCCTGAGTGCTGCCGGGTGTCTCTCACAGGCATCATCCACGAGGCACCGCTGTGCAGCAACTGAATCCTGCCCGAAACAGCTCACGGCTGTGATGTGCTCCTGGCAGGAGATGTCACGTTGCAGGGCAATGCCCCTTCACGTTTCTGGTTGCTCTAGTTCAAGTTTATCAACATCATCAAGGGGATTTTTGATGAAACATGAGTTTCTTCTGTTTACAGTCTTCACGTACTGCAATGTGAAAATCACGAGGCGGATATCTTGGGGGGTTAGCAGGTGAAATCTCTCTGAGATTAAAAGATTACATTAGAAACATATTTGTGGATAAACAAAGGCCATTGTAGTTCATGTTATCATCAGGTGAGAAAACCTGTGGGCGTCAGGAGTAAAGACAACCCTGGAAGTATAGCTGGAGCTGGAGAGAAATCCAGCAGCTGGCACGTTGCGGTAAGCCCTTTCGGTAATGACTTTTCTCTTTGTGACCAGGCACAGCCTGTTAATGAGGGATCAGGCGGTAACTTTCATCCTGCCATAAAGAACGAAGCTGAGAATGGAAAAACAAAAAGGAAAATACGTTCACTGCAGTGGGTGTGCCGTGGACTTCACTGGTGTACAGTACAGTACCTTCGCAGAGTTAGGCCCTCACTGCACGCACAAAGCACGCTGAGCTGCTGGCGTGTAGCACGCGTGAAGAACGGGGCCTCTGCTTCCGTCTGGAGGTACCCGCGCATGTGTGTACCGGTGGGAAGTTTCCAGAAGTTTGGTGTTCGTCTTCTCACAGAGATTAAAAATAGTATCCAGAACAGCCCCATCGTTTTCCAACATTTGAGCAAGCACCTTGAACGTGCAGGTCTCTGCATTAATTAGGTTTTATTTGGTTCACGTCTGAGTGTGACGTTAGGTAATGCGTACCGTACATGAGTCAGTGGCGTTCACAGAAAGGTTATTGGAAGGGGATTAGAAGCAGCGCAGCTTTCTAGGCTGTGGAAAGATGAAATCTATGGAGCATTAGTGACTGCGGTGTGCGCTGGAAACTTCGGCATGCTGATCATAAGCAGAAGCCCAGAAAATGTGGTTAGGGCTTTATTTGGAAAAACTAACCTAGTAGAAACTTTTATGGGAAAGCGCGAACATTTATTGGTCTAGCATGGGACTTCAGGACCGGTTTCGGGATGGCTGCAGTAAAAGCGTTTAAAGAATAACCAAGGCCGCCGAGTTGCCGTGTGTTTCCCGAGGGAAGGTCTCAGCAGGGGGCTTTGTCCCGCGTCCCGCAGCTCGGAAGATTTCTGCGTTGCCCTGAGGGTTTCAGCGCAGCGCGGCAGGTTCAGCGTGTCAGGCGTCAAGTCTTTGCTTCCAGATTTCGGGAGGAAAACCAAATGAAGTGCCACTGGCCGAGGGGCTCTGGCTATATCTGCGGGGTGTGCGGCAGGGAGGCCGATAACGCTGCCCGCGCAGAGAGCAGCGTCCCGGGGCTGCGGGGTCGGTGCCCACGTGGGATGAGTGGGGGGAGTTTGCACTTGTGAAATCTCGGCTCCTTAGGCAAAGAGGTGAGGGCACTGCAGCGTCCTGGCTCACTACGTGAGCTCCGTTTGCTACGGGAGCTTAACGTAGCGGTAAATACTGCTAGAAACAGTGTTTGGGACACACATAATGCAAGTGTCTGAATTCCCCACGTACGTTCAGCTGATTTAATACAAAATGGTGCGCGCTGTGACCAGGTGCAGCAGCGAGTTCGGGCTCCGCGGGAGGCCGGCGGTGTTGTTGCAGCCGGCGGTACCGCTGGGCCGCGCTTAGCGCGGCGCTGCCTGCGGGTGCCCTGCGAGGAGCCGCACGCGCCGAGTTCACCTCTCAGCACAGCTCGAGGCCGACTCTGCCTGCGCTAACTCTTCATTTATGTTCCATGCCAAGCTGTCCGGCAGCGCGGGCGCGCTGCGTGAAGGCTAACGTATCGCTCAGCTGGCACCTGTAGTGCTGTGCAGTCTCCTGCTGGTGAGGGTGGACGAGCCGCGAGGCCGAGGAGAAGGGGAGCAGGAGCTTCCAGCGAGGATTACCCGGCCGCAGACGTGGGCAGGGTCAGGACACGGCACGGACAGCCTGTGGCCATCAGGGACAGGTTTTCCAGGAAGGGATGGGCTCTGCTGACATCGTCCTTTCGCAATCCGTTACGTTTCCCAAATTAAGCAAAATAGCACGAGTAGAAAAGAAGGCTGTTATGTGGGTGATGGGAGCTGTGGTGACTGTGCAAGAGGCAGGAGCGGTGGCCTCCTTTTCTCACGGACATCGCTTTGCCAAGGGGAAGAAACGCCGGTCCGGCTGCAGCAGGAGGCAGCAAGGGGACAGGAGGGTCCCGGGAGCTGCTCGTCCCTGGGGGCCCGGCCGCAGCATCAGGAGAGCTCCTGGCTGGTGGCCGTGTCCCCGCGGCAGGACAGGGGGTGCCTCTGTGTCAGGCTCCTCGCTCCTTCCCGCTGACTTGGGTCAAAGGGGAGAGCTGCTGTTATTTTTTTGAAGCATGCTGCGCTTAGCAGAGCTAAATTTTGTCCTCGCTTTCACGATCTGTTGACTGAGAGGGGCTGGCTGAGGGCAGGACGGGCTTTGGCCACGTGGCTCTGCGTCTGCGTCTGTGCGTGCACATCCCACATGTGGATGCCGGGCGTTACAGAGAACAGCAAGCCTCTTACAGAGCCTGCCGTAGAGAAGGGTTGCTGCTTCGTACACGTCTTGTTTCTGCTTACTTGCTTTCAGTCACCTCTGAAGCTTTTGCCAGCTTGTTTTGTAGTCTGCTTTTCAAAAAACAAAAAATGTTCCTTTAGAAAAAGAAGCCTTAAAACTAGCCTTGTTCTGACTTCTCTCTTGAAGGCGAGACCCCATCAGTTGGTGGGGAGCCGAGGTGCCTCTGAAATCCCATTACTCAGGCAGCTTCATAAAAGCCCGCAGTAAAACCGCTGTGAACTTTCCATCACCGAGGAGGGCGTCCCAGGGGCTTTGCCGCGCTGGCCCCGGGACTTTGCAGCACAGTGCGGCCTTGTTCGGGGACCAGCCCTGGCGCAGCGCGACCTCTGCCAGACGCCTCCAGACCCGCACAGGTTGCTGCGGATGGTTCACGTATTCAAAGTGAGCATTGAGTTTTAATAAGTGCAGCAAGTTGCCTCATGGTATATGCAGCCAATTGTATAAACAGAGGTTTATTGCTTTTCGGTAATTTGCTTTACCCGCTTGTTGCGGGATTGATGAAATAACTTTGCAGCACCGCTCTCCCTGCAGCAGCAGGCTGCGGGCGCGGGCAGCGAGCGCGGACGCGGGACAGGTCGGTGCTGGGCTTTCGCAGGTGGAGCCCTGCTGCAGCTGGGGCGCCTCTCAGGGGTGGCACGCGTGCCATCGGCCGCTTGTCGGCATCGAGCCGGTCGTGGTCGTGTTCTCCCGTGGTGCTCTCAGCCTTCCTGCCACGCTCCGGCTCTGCCTCGACCTTGGAAACAGAAGTATTTGCTCAGCTGATTATCCGGTCAGATCCCGATGCCTCTCCTGGAAGAAGCTGCCAAATACTTGGAGCCTGACACTTGAATACATAAAGGCAACAGAAAAAAAATACTTAAGGATACGTGAAAATGCGACTGGTGAAACATCAAATATCAAGATGGGTGGTTTGAAGACACATGATTTTTAAGCACTTAGGATTATTCATATGATGGGCGTATGTGTACTTGTGTGCCATACGTTTTTGCTAACTCTTTTATTGTCAACCCATGCAGTCAATATAAGGTAGGAAGAGCTGTGGGGGTCAATCATAAAGGACAGAGTGGTCTTACTGTGTGAAGAACTTCTCCTTACGGCTACAAGTCACACATTTGTGGTTGACTTTGGCTTGCCATACACCTCTTCCGCTGGGTTACAGTGGTGCCTGCAGTAGTTAGACCTGTAAATACTTCCAATATAACCCAGAGTTTATAGCTTGCCTGTAAAAATTCACTTGGGTTTGAAGCTTGGCATGTGGGAGCCTTTTCTTGTGTGTACATTTTTATGTGTAACAAACTTTCAGATAAGTTGCTCTCGCTGTTCACCAAGTACTTGAATGCAGAAAAGAGGGAGGTAAATAGTTTGCAGTTCTTCAGAAGTGCTTATCACTTACGGTTGATTCACTGTTTATGACTTCTTTTTGTTTGCTTAGTCTGAAGGCATCAAGTATACCTTGCGGAGAACCTCATTCTCTTGAGCTTTGGTTTGCTGACGCAGAGATCTTTTGTAAAATCAGGTTTATTAAAAAGTGTAACTAACGCGTGCCTTGGTGCAGCGCACGCAGAGCCGTGTAGCGGTAACCACCCGGAGGTGGCATTACCTGCCCGCGTCACAGGAGCCCTCCGAGGACGAGGCAGCGCCGAGGCTGCGGGCAGCCTGCTCCGCCCCACGACTGTCCTCACACCGACGTCTTCCTCGCCTCCCGCGGGAGCATCCCCCTTTCAGCTTGGCCCCGTTGTCTCCTGCCCTCCTGCCACGCACCGCAGGCACGAGCCTGGCCCTGTCTTCCTGATGACCTCCCCGTAGGTCTGGGCAGGCTGTGGGGTGCCCAGGGCTCTCTCCCCTCCAGGCCGCATGGACCCCGCAGGCCAGGCCCCTGGCCTTCCTCCCAGCTCCCTCCAGTTTATCGATGTCTGCCTCGTACCGCTCGTACCGCGCTCCCCCTCCTGCGCCGGCTGGTGGGTGCAGGTGGCAGCCAGGGCGGCCCGAGGAGAGACCCCTGAGCTCCGGGCTGTATCAGGCGGACGAGACTGATGGGTCACCGGAGGGTCACCTCTCGCGTGTTTTAAACTGCGGCAACTAGTAGGGCTTTTTTGTCCTTTTGATTAATAATGAGGAGTTACGGGCTGTGGTTGCAAGGCGCAGCATGCATCAGCACATCACCTGCAGCGCGTGTGCGTTTCCATGGCTGGTTTCCCAACGTGAGGTGGGCGCAATGGAAAAGTGCGTCTTCAGACCGTTACTAGAAGCGGGTTCATCAGCTCTGCCTCGGGCTGGGTCTCTGGCTTGTCTAGTCCAGCTGCAGTGGTAATGAAACAGTTGGCTTTTCTCCCTTTTCTCCCTGACTTCATTTATTTTTCTTGGTTTATTCAGGCCCTTGATATTATTCAAATGAACATTTTGTTTCTAGACCAACATCAGTCAGAGGAGCTGCCAGCCTGCCGCGTTTCCTCTGTGTCCTGAGACTAAAATGAGGTGGCCATGGGGTTTTTATTGCATTTTGGTTTTTATTCATCGTCTGTTGTGAATGTGTATAAACTTCAGTCCCTCTGGGCAGCCCCTCCCCACAACTGCCCTTGATGTAACAATGTCTGGTCTTAGGTTTTAAGTGGAATTTCCCGTATTTCAGTTCGTGCCCACCGTATGCCTCACCGTATTTTGTTCCGGTGTCTGGGGGCTCCTGCACATATGTTTGGGCGGTGTTGGTGTTTGGATTTTGTCCTGGGTTTTTGTGGACACATTAAAGTATATCAGTTCACATATCCGTATGCATTAACATAAAAAACTCACTCAATAAAATGTGTTTCTATGTATATGTGTACGTATATAGGGGAAGAGGTGCAATCATATATATGAAACCATTCAAGTTTCCAGTGAATTCATGCTATGTAGTTTGCTCGTTCAGGGGCATCTCTGTGCTACCATACAAATATGGCTGTGCAATTACAATTTTCTATGTGATATGATTTCTTAAAATGATAGGCTGAGAAAGCGAGTGCTTTCTTTGTTGTGTTTAATGTACACTCATGTGAAAAATAAAGCTAATTCTATGTTTTAGAAGCACCCTTTAACCATCCTGTAGGCTCCTGTTGCAGGAGTTCAGTAGAGGGACGATACGAGGGCATGACAAGAAGAGAGCGCGTCTGATAACACTGGCCCCACAGTTTTTCACTTTTGTCAGCTCGTTCCAGAGTACTTCTTCCCCATGAGCGAGCACCCCGCGTCCCCACAGCCCTCCCGTTGGCTCGGCGAGCGCGGGGGCAGGAGCAGCCCTGACCCGGCGGGGTTCTCCTGCTGTCGCTTCCCCGCATCGCCTGCGCGCTGGTGTGGGAAAAGACCTCTTCCTGCCACAGGGGTGCTGGTAGCGTGATGTGATCATCAGCTGCTTTTAAAATTCCAGTTAAAGGGGATTTCTTAACTGCTCGTTTTATTACTTCGCTGAGAGCTTGCAGCTTTTCCCCGACGAGGTCGACCTCGCAGGCTGTCTGTGAACAGGGCGGGAGCTTTGGTGGCAGGGAAGGTCAGCGGCGAGGAGGTCAGAGGCGATGCATGACACCCGTCCTCGGCAAACCGCCCCTCTCTTCCGCAGAGGCGTAATACAGGATGGTGCTCCGGGATTTTCAGGGGGGGTAGCATCGCCCTCGCTTCATCGCCCTGCTGCCCGGGGTCACCGTGCTAGCTCCTGCCCCACGCTCAGCTGTTTTGGGGTGCGGGTGTGGGGCCGGGGCAGCGTGCACGGAGTGGGGAATCGTGCAGACGCCCTGCGGTGTCCCAGCGGGCGTGGGTGGGATGCCTCCGTTCCTCCCGCCGTGATTCGGCTGCAGGAGTGGGTTCCCTGCAGGGCCGTGTGTCGGGCTGACTCCTGTGCAGCCAGGGGTTGCTACACAGCACCAGGGTGTTTCGGAGGTGAGATTTACACCTTCGGAAGGAGCGTGGCCTCTGAGCTGACCGTTCTTTACAGCTGCTTTTATGCTGAGATTGTGTGCCCATCTTGCATGTGCGGATGGTTTTTGGCAGCCACTGATAGGTGCTGCTATCCTTGACTTAGATTTTTCTTTTTGAACAGGTGATCGATAAGCAGCCGTTCAGTCCCACTGCTAGCTCTGCCACATTTGCTCCCAATTCCATGGGGTTTGTAGTGAACCACGGCACGAGGGAATGGGAAGCCGCTGATTACAGTAAGCTTTTATTCAGTGAGAGCCTGATAAAAGTTTAAGAGAAAAACTGAAACCCCTCAGCACGCTGCGGGTAGAAACGTGACTGCCGCGGTGCTCAGGCGTCGTCCCCCTGTTCCACATCGGGAAAGTGCCAAACTCCCCGAGCAGAGGGGCGGCTTCCTCGCGTCCCACAGCGCGTGGCGGCGGTGGAAACGAGCCGCTCAGAACATCCCCTCGGCGCGTCCCCAGCACGTCAGCCCGGCACAGCGTGCCCAGCGGTGGCCGGGCTGCGCGTGGTGCCGCAGGGGCTGCTCGCGGCGCCGTGCGAGTCCCAGCGCGGGCTTTGGCACGGATATTTTGGTTCCCTGGAATACCATTTGCCGGGTGGAAGTGCCGGGCGCCCCGCGTGCACGGCGTGACACCTCCTGGCCGCTGATGCTCGCCGTGGTCGTAGCGGAGCAGCGTGGCGATTGACCTCGGTGAAGAGCTCTCAAGTTGGGTGAGAATGTGTTAGAAATACACAAACGTTAATGCTGATAAAACAAACCCGAGAAGTAAACTGCAAAGCAGCACGTAGCAGCTTTGTTAGGGACCCGGAGAAGGGATCCGAGGCTGGCATGCTGCCGGAGAGCAAAACCTGGCTAGCAGGGTCCTTTTCTGTAGGAAAAAGGGAAGTAACTGACCTCCCGAGAAGCATTTACGCTTTGCTGCCGCTGGGTTTCTGGATGTTTTGGTCCTTCCTTGTCTGCTGGGGAACCTCGGGTGATACTCTCAGGCTCCTGGGCCTCGGTTTCCCTGCTGGATACACGAGGTGCGTGTCGCCGAGCAGCCTCGCCAGGCCCACCGGTGCGCGTGTGAAGTCACCATGCGGGAGTTCAAGGCTTGGTCTGCGTTTTTTCCAGTCCTGTTTCTTGAGATGGAGCGCATCCCCATTGCCGCTGTTCTTGGAGGAGAGTGTAAATTAGGTTTGAAGCTTTATGGGGAAGAAAAATTATATAAAGGTGTCTTGTAGCTGGACACTGCGTCTGAAGCCACTCCTGAGCCTGATGCGCGGATGTCAGCGACTCACCTGGTGCTGAAGGGTCCGATTCTGCCCTTTGCAGTGCTCTCCCTGCAGGGAGACAGAGCGGGGTTAGCAGCAGAAAGGACTCATCAGTGAGAGCACCCGTGTTTTTAGATCAAAGTACAATTTAATAAGAAAAAAAAAGGGAGAAGGAGGATTAGAACAATAAGTATATTTAATTTTAGCCTAGCATGGATTCCTCATAAAGTCAACACACCCAGAATTGCTTCACTTGCTTCTAGCTTTCCTAAATAAACACACTGTAGCAGGGCTGAAAAGTGAAGTCGTGCAGAAAGTTACAAAAAGCTAAATTTTAATATTGTACAAGAATATGAAGGGCTGTTTTACTGGCTGGGACCTGGAGTTAAATTTTAATGCTGTACAAAAGTATTGAGGGGTTGTTTTGGTGGGCAGCCGTTGAAGTTAACAATGGACCTTGTCGACCTGTAGTGGGTCAGAAGTAAATGCAGTGGGTAATGGGATGAGAGAGGAGGTCTCGCTCGTGCGGGTTTCGTGGCCCTGAGTGGGCACAGGAAAGCAGCGTCCCGCCCGGGAGCCGGCCGTCCCAGAGAGCCTTACCTGACAGCCAGGAGTGACGGTGTGAGTGCATTTTTCAGTCTACAAGAACAGGGTTGAGCTGCCTGTTGAGTTGCTTCCCCTCCTCTCTCTGTTGGTTCTGGAATTCGGTCACTTTCTGCTCCTGGGTTCTGGAGAGGCGCGGGCACCTCGCAGCGCCAAGAAGTGAACCTGGATCCACTAAAGAGCCTGAGTTTTCTTCCCAGGCTCTCCCTAGCCAGGAAAGACGCCTGCTATTTTTCAGTTTTACGAAGTTGGGAGGTATGGATTTGACGTATGGACCAATTTTGGATTTACTTTGTAAGAACTCACTAGACATTAATAAAAGCTTAAAATAATTCAGACTGTGCCTTAAAACAGTCCTGACCGTAACGCAGAAAAAATTAAGATTGCAGCTCATCACTGTGGAGACAACGGAGATAAAAACAGGAGAGCCGGAGATGAAACGCACTGGGACGTGGCTGTTTGCAAAGTCCGCGAGGAACTGAGAAGTCTAACTGGTGAGCTGGAGAATAACCTCAGATTAGGAAATGCCAGGTGAGGATAGGGGGTCCCTGAAGTCTGCAATTGCTGGGGTAAGGAGCAAAACTTTGATGTTGGTATGTAAATCTGCATCTAATATACAAAGGCCAAGAATATTGTTTTAAATGTGTTAAAGCCCCGATCTGTTTCATCAATACTACCGTGAAGCCAGAAACCACAAAGGTTTGCTTTTCTCTCTCACTAGTGGTTGTGTGAGCCAGAAATAATCCCAATCAGAGGAAAGGCAGGAGGGGAAAGTGAGCTGGGAATTAGGTCTCGGGAATATAAGCTACTCTGTCACGTCTCAGAGAGGCATTGGTGTTAACCTGCACCCTTCCCTGTGACCGCAGAGACACTAGCTGCGCATAAGATTTCCTGGGGCTGAGGATGCCTTCATTGAATTTAGATTTAATACTGCCACTGCAGATGGGGGAAATTACCTGGGGTCTCCGTTCTGCTCTGCTTGCGTTACCGTCTGCCCTGTGCTGCCTCTGCTGCCGCTCCTGGAGCCGCAGGGGCCGCCTCTTGCCGGAGGTGCCCCGGGAGGGTGCGCGGGGCCTCGCCCGCGCCTGCAGGCGGGCGTGCAGCGATCTCCTGCGGCAGGCACCAGGCGCCTGCCCGTACTGCAGTTGTCCTCTGGCTCCCAAAGCAGTTGTTAGGGACTTGCACGAAGGAGGCTCCCTATGGAGTGTTGTACCTCCGTGTGATTGCCTCTATTCACCCTAAAACGTGTGTTCGTTTTAGATTTCCGTAGCGCAGTGGAAAGCCCGGGTCGTGGTGCGGCTGGCAGGAGTTGAGTGAAGCAGGATTTCAGCCGTCTTCTTGTCCCCGGTGTTTCCCCTCCTTCTTTGGAGCAAAGAACGGATCCTGCCGCTTTCCTGAGCACGTCCCGGGTGGCAGCGCTGGTGGGGAGCACAGTGGGCAGGGGTACCTGCCCGCTCCCCGCATCCCGCCCGCCCGGACTGCGATTTCTGGGTGTGTTTTGGGATTTGACTCTTTGCTGAAGCTGCTTTGAGAGGTAGCGTTCCTCCAGCCCGGGGGCAGACTGCCGTGAGTCCCGTTGTAAGGACGGAAGAAGGTAAACACGCACGTGAAGAGTTTTGTTCTTGATTTAATCCCAGATTAGAAGGCTGACCCCAAACGATGTTTCAGAGCATAAGCTATGGCGATGGTCGGTTCAAGGCTGAAGCCAGCGCCGCGCTCCTCCCCGCAGGGCTGTGGCAGGGCTGAGCCCGGTCCATGTGCGGGATGCGGCATGGGGCTCGCCGGGACGGCCGTGGGTTCAGCTCCCTCGCGCTCTCTTTCCTCGCCCCTGGAAGCTCCTGGGAATGGGAAATGATTTTTTTCTCTTGGCGGCGGGTGAGAACATCGCGTGTTTTAGGGGTAGATGTGCTCTAATTGGCTTACTGAAGCATGCAGGGCCTTCCGTGTGAGCGGGTGGATTAGGAGGACTCTGTCGTGTTTGAGGCTAGCACATTAATGTCATGATTCATAAATAAAAGGGATTTAGACTTAAAGACGATAAGATTAATAAGAAAGAGCAACAGCTAAATGCCGTTAATTAGCAATGCTTATGCTTTTGAGTCACTCAAATTGCTGCTACGATTGTTTTCCAAAACATTAAGCCTTTTAATTCTCACTAAAACGAGGAATAAGTTAGAAAAAGCAGACTTCAGTCCTCGCGCCAGCCGCCTGGGGCATGCAGCTGGGGCGCGACGGGAGCTGCTGTGCCGGCCCGACCTGCAGGCGCGTGTGGCGGGACCGCCGGAGCCGCTGGGTGTCACGACACGACATTTCTGTGCCAGGCCCGGCTCGGCCCCTCCTCTTCACGTAGCTGTCTGTCTTCCCCAAATGACCGTGTGTCCGGGCGCTGCGGCACCCGCACTGCTGTTGTAGCATTTTCTGTGCATGACCCTGACCGTGTGCCCCTGCACGTCCTGTCCATGCTTTTGAAGGTGCTTTTCTTGTAGGGCGTTTGCTTTTTTAATAAAATGCATTTCGTTGGTCTGGGGAGGCGCAAGCAAAGCATCGGAAGCAAAAAGCTTTTATTCGGAGGACCGTGCTGCTGGAGGCGGAGGTGCCGTGCCCGTCCCTGTAAGCCCGGGGAGGGTCGGCAGCACAGCTCGCGGCTGTCCGGCTCCTGCTGCCCGCTGATGCACCCGGCGGAGGAGCCGCGCGTTTTGTGCCTTGAACGGGGCTTCTGTGCCCAAAAACACAGATGGAGGCTACGCTGCTTTCCTAAGTTCAGAGCCTAGTTTGGGCTTTGGTCCCCTTTGGAAGCTGCTTTTCTCGGCAGGCCCCTGAGGAGGAGCGAGCCGGCGGGGTGCTCCCGCAGCACCGGCCTTCTGGCGGCAGCGGGGCGGCCGAGGTCGGCTCCCGGTGACGAGGCGGCCTCTAAAATGGGAGGTTTTGTTGCCAGCGCTTTGGGGGTGTGCTCGCTCGCTGGGGAAAGATTTGGGTTTGGGTGGCGGTGGTGGCTGTCTGGGGGCCTGCGCTGGATCACTGAAGTCTCGCTGTCACGCCGAGACAGATGAAGTCATCAGGAAACGGCCGAAGGAAGGCAGCCATGTGCGAAGTGTGTTTGGGTGGAATGGGGCCGAATCTGGACGAGTCTGGGTGCGCAGCGCCGTTACCGAAGCGTCTGGCATGGGCTTCGGAGACGCTGTTGGGGGTGCCAAGTTGGACGGAGCCGGGTTTTGTTTAATAGGTTAGAAATATATATTTCCTTGATGCGCTGCTGGTTTTATTTTTAACTCTTAAGCAATTTAATATTCTGTAGGCCTGCTAGTATTTCCCCCGGTTTTCCATCTGCTACTGTGATTAATTTAAGTTCTAGCTTTATAATGCCAGTCTGGAGCAAACGGAATGGAAACCTTACCTATATTACTTGGCACGTAGCAGTAGACATGAATAACTTTGGAATTTGCGGGGAAAAAGAGAAGTTATGTGCGCGTGGAGCCAAGACGCGGTTGGAAGGCGGCCCTTGCAGACAGCAGCACGGCGCGGGGCCCGGCTGCAGTGACCCCGAGCCCCGCGGTTCGGGCTGAGGGGACGCCTCGCCCGCCGGCCATCCCTGCTGGCCACAGCCGGGCCGTGGGTTGTGTCGGCCGCGGAGCGGTTGCACTGCGAAAAGCCTTCCAAGCGTGAGCTGTAGTGAGGGTAAAGACAGAAAGAGGAATTGCAGGTCCTAGAGCTGCAGTTAGCTAAAAAACGCTGGTATGTGTGAAGCCATAGTCATGAGACCTGGAAGTGGCTAGGAGACATTTGTGAGTCATTTCAGTGGTCCACGGGGAACGAGAATACAGACTGCTAGTACATTTGGTTAGTATGACTGGAGGCAAAGCTATTGCAACCAGAAGGGTCAGGCCAAGCCAATTCAGTAGCCTCTTTGCCATAGTTGCTGATGTACAGCTAGGGGTTGTGCAGTTAGATACTGCACACTTGGATTTCAGACAGCCATTTGATAGCATGCCATGCATAAACATAACAAAAATATATTGCTTCCCATTTAAGTAAAAATATCCCAGTTCAGAAATTAGTTTTCCAGCAGGGAACGGTTGCTAATAGCAAGACCAGCTGAAGAGCAGCGTCGGTCCAGGTTTAGGAAGGCTGTGATCTCCACCTGCGCTATTTTGCCCAGCGAAACGAGGGGTGCGTGGTGTCTCGGTGGAGGTGTGCACCGGCTGGGGCAGCGGCAGAGCAGAGCCGGGGGACAGGCGCACGGGTCAGGAGAGCGGCTTCAGCAGAGGTCTCGTCCATGGAGGGGAAGGGGGCACGTGGTGCCGCAGTGCGCCCACGTAGCGAGCGGGGAGCCTGGGGTTGTGAGCGAGAACGTCTTGCGATAGTTCCCAGTAAATGTCTGCCATCTGATCCGCTTCTTAGGAAAGCCCTTCGGACTGATTTATGCGTAAAACGCAGAAGTTAACGTCAAACCGAAAAGCCCCAGCCCGAGCGCGCTCCCTCCTTGCAGGAGCCCTGGGTCCAGAGGGGCAGTGGGCAGCAGGAGTAGCAGCTTCCTTCCCGGTTACCTCCCGAAAAGAGGGCGGGAGGCCTGGGGCGCTGCTGGAGGTGACTGCGGTCCTCTGCCTTGGCCGAGGGTCCTGTCCCGGCGTGCAGGGGGCTGGCGCACGAGCAGGTTTCGAAGCTGCTTTAAGCCTACTATTAAGAAGTATGTGGGCGCAAGTCATCCACTGCTTGCGGGCGGGGATTGGACCTGGTTGTGCACAGTGCATCCCTAAATAATTCTGCCGGTCAGACCAGGGCAATCTAAAGTGACTTGCAGTAATTGTTGAAATAGATGAAATGGCTGTGCATAGCAAAAAGATGCGGAGTGAAGGAGTTCACATTTCAGAATGAGATCAGCTTTAACTCATTTCGAAATGAGATCACTCAAACCTGCTGCCTAGGTCTTGTTTTCCCTGTTTCAGGCTTTCATCCGCGCTGAACTCTTGCCATGACTGGATTCTGCAGAGGTTTCCAGGCAGGTTTCTTGTCCGAGTGCCAGCTTGGTTCGGTAAGCTGATTAGGAATACTAAGATCACAGTTTGACAAGGCGTGTATTGCAGGTAAACAGGGAAACTTTTCCTACAGCTGAGATTTGATGGAGCTCTGAAATACGTTTGCATCCTCAGAGGAAAGGAATGGCACTTGAAAAAGCCCCAGGAAAAATACCAAGAAGTGCATTAAAATGATAAGTAGAACTGATAAGGTGCATGGTGAGAGACTGCGAGAGGAATCAAGGGCAGATACGATCACAGTCTATAAATACTGTCAACATGACAGCACGGATGAGCAAAAAGAAGAGTATTTGTTATCTGATAGAAAATAAGCTTTGGGAAGAGCAGTCATGCAGCTGCGGGTGATGCTCGTCCGTCGGGGTGGAGGTAGATAAGGTCTTGTGGGAGAGCAGCAAACGCATCTGCAAAATGCAGGCAGTCAGATTAGCTGCGGGCCTGTTTTCCTGGCCTTCCTCGGGGGTCCTGCGTAGAGCATGAGGTCGGAGTGCACCAGAGGGACCCGCGGGCGGGCAGAGCCTTCCCGGTAGGAAGAGACATTTGCAGCCACACCGAAGATTTCAAAAGACGGCGCTGGGGGCAGGAGTGACGGAGCGCGGCCATGGAGGGAGGTGGCTGCGGTCCTGCCGGGGCTGCGCAGCGCAGAGCCGCATCGCGCCGGCACTCCCGGGGCTCCCCTGGCCAAGGGGGACGCGGGCGCGGAGCTGAGACCCGCTGCGGGAGGGTCTTCTCCTGTCGTGCTTCAGCTCAACCGGCCCAGTGCGTTCCTGATAACGTGCTGCAAAAATACCAATCCCCAGTGCATAACCACTTAACGTGCGCCTTGAAACTCTTCAGGTACCACTCTGTCACATACCCAGTATTTCCCGTGTGCCACTTGTGTTCAGGCGTGGCTGTTACGGTCACATTATGGCCCTGGATCCTGGCCGCTTCTGGGGCTTATTTAAGTTTAGGTGTTATAGTGTGCCCCTTAGGGTAGGTCCACCGGGGTACCAGCAGGCTGGGCTGACGGTCACAGATGCTCCTGGTGGTGCTGAAAGCAGCTTGGGCTGTCCGTGTCCCTCTTCCATTAACCGGGACGGAGGAAATGGAGAATGTCCGGCCCCAGGCTGGCTCTGCGAGGCCAGCTGTCGCAGAGGGGCTCGGGGGTGTTTCTGAGGATCCCCAGGACAGGCTGGGTTTAATAAATCTGTAAACCTATAGCACAGGCTGTGAAGGTGTGTCCTTCTCCAGCAGAGTGTTCCAGGACCCAGACACCGGTTTATTGATTGCTGCTTCACTGCTGGGGTGCTGAGCAGCCTGTGATTCCGGCCTCTTGCTGTGCCTCCGTGCTGGTGTGGGCCCCTGTCGCCTTTTTCAAATCAAACGAGGGAGCCTGCCAGCGCTGGAGGTGTGCGTGCCGCTGGCCTGACCCGCCCGTGGCGCGAAGTGCTGCAGGGCCTGGCGCTTCGCTCCGCTCCCCGCAGGGAGCCGGCGCGGGCGACTGGATGCTTGCGTCCTGAGGGTTAATTCGGGTGACTCCACGGCTAGGCGAGTGCGCCGACAAGAACGTGAGCTGCAGACGGAGAGGTGCTTGTGCGTCCCGGCACTTCGCCTCCCCGCGCTGCACTCGGCTGATAGGGAGGCTCTCGAGGCGCCGTGTTTGCGGAGCTCTCCTCCCGCAGAGCGAACAGCACGGCCATGCCGCGCGTTTGGAGCAAGCGCCCGGTCTGTGCTGTCCTGCCCCGGGCCCATCCCCATGTGAGGGTGTCTCGCCCGACATCCAAGGAGACAGCAGGTGACGGGCATCATCTGGTCGGCACCTCTCCTGGGTGCCTTGTCGCCAGCGCAGGTGTCACTCGCAGTGTCCGGGCCGTTACTTGGTGCGCGAGTAGCACGGCGTCGCGGCGCGCAGCAGCGCTCCTGGCTCCGGCATCTCCAGTATCCGGATAAGGTTGTGTGCAGTGACATTTTGAAGCTTGAATAGGCGTCCTGCTGTTGAAATAAAATGAAATGGCATTTCAGGATCTTGTCTGGAGGAAAGTGGCCTCCTGCAGCGCCCGGCGTGCCGCTGGGTTGGGCCCTTCCCTTACCGGCGTGCTCAGGAGGGGTAGGAGAAGGGGCAGGGGGGGCGGCAGCGCCCGGTCACCGCCTTCTCCCGCTTCCCAGCGCATCCCTGCAGCAGGAGAGGCATTGCTGGGCCCTGCCGCGTGACTCACTGGTGCTTTTGGGGCCAAAGGCGACGCTGAGGGGGAATGTTTCTGAATAACTCTGTCAACAGGAATTCACATAAAACAATCAGAGCGACCGCAGCGATGTTGTCTTGGTTTGCTCGTGTCTGACTCCTCCTGAGCCCCAGCCCGCTGTGGTCCCTCACGTTCGCTTTCTCTCTCTCCGCAGAATGCCATGAACTTGCCGCCCGACAAAGCCAGGCTGCTGCGGCAGTACGACAACGAGAAGAAGTGGGAGCTCATCTGCGACCAGGTAAGGGCGGCTGGGAGGGCTTTTAGCAGGCACCCTGTTAAGAGCGTGCGCTGGCGTTTCGGCAGCGTGGTCACAAGGCAGAGGACGAATATTTGAACAGTTTCAAACGCTCATTTCTTTGGCCTCGTGCTCCGTTGTTGGTAACGACTCACAGAAGCCTTGTGCGGTGAATGCTGCCTTCTTTGCAAGGCAAGGGCTCGAGCAGACCAACCCTCGGTCACCTCCCGGTGAAAGTTTTGAGTTGGGTCTTTCTTGAGCTGTGTAATGTTGATGAGTGGTCTTGATCCGGTGAGCGTCTGGCATTCCACATCACGAGCCACTGTCGCAGCTGGCGGTGGCTGTCACCTGCGGCGAAACCCGAGTGGTGCTGCAGACTGAACTCCCCTCCGCCTCCGGAGCCTGAACAACCACCTCGGATTAAGCAGCACCATGTGCTGAGGCATCCTTTGTGTGCGAGCTCTGCTGTGGGGCTCAGGCTTGGCAACGATCTATAATTATTAACAGGTTGGCTCTGCCATGACAAGTGAACAGAAACTGCATTATTTAGAGAAAGTGAAGCATGCAGAAGGTAGGATGTGCACTTGTGAGCCAACAGAAAAATCAGGTTCTGCCATAAACTTCAAAAGCACTTGCTAATGAAAATAATTGATCCAGGACTGAAAGAGTAGGATGTTTCCTTGAAAAGTAAACACAGAGGTACCAGGATGAGAGTTGGGCAGAAGCTGCAGTCATGCTGTGAGGTCAGGAACATCATAATAAATAGATTTGTGGGACATTTCCTTTCCATCCATTACAGAGTCAGAGCCTCTGATGAAATCCAATTACCTTAAAGTAAAGCTGAGTAAAGAATTGCTTGCTTTTTTTTTCATGAGATTTCTGTGCAGAAATCCTAAAGCATTGAGCTATTTCAAGTTTCAGTTTAGTGAGACACCGAACAAACGGCTTAATCTGCTGGAAGTGATTTGTTCCTTCGTGGCTGTTTGCCGAGAGCACGCACCTCCAGCGCGCGGCCGTGCAAGCGCAGCTCTGTGCTGGATCCTGCGCGCGGGGCTCGCGCGGGGCTGGCCGCGGGCGGCAGCAGCAGCAGCAGCAGCAGCAGCGCTGAGGTCAGAGCCCCGGCGCACACGCTCCCGCCGCAGAGCGGACCCACCCTGCGCAGCGCGCAGCTGCTGCTGATTCACGCCCGGGCTCTGCAGCGGGATAGGAGGGCCGGGCGGGTGGAGACGCAGCCAAGGAAGTTTGCAGCCTGGAGCAGCTGCGCATCTCGTAGCTCCGCTCGCAGCACACTCGGTCCCCCCGGGTGTGGATGAGTCTGCTCCCCGCTGCTTCGGGAGGGGACGCGGCGCGGCAGCAGGGACTGTTGTAACCAGCGCTGCGGAGCCTCGCTGGGACTGGAAGGTCCCGAAGGGGAAGGGAGGTGACATGTGCTGCCCTTCCCAGGGCCCCGCCACGCAGGGGACGTGCTTGGGCGGGAAGGGGCTGCGTATCCGTGATCTGTCGCAGCTGCCCCGATGTCCCTGGTGGGCGCTTGCCAGCCGCTGTAAATTGGAGCAGCGTGAAGCAGGTGTCTGTAAAAGCACCATAATACAGCATATGGTGTGTGAAATATTTATATCTGTCCATGTAATTACGGTACATGGCTAAAAAACACTTCCAGGAATGGATTTTGTACAGAATGTAAGTTTTCAGCGTGGAAGCAAATTTCGACTGCTATTTCCTATTGGTATCACCCATTACACCTTTTTTGGTTATTGAAGGACAGAGGATGTAAGTCAGTGTAACAGCTTGCAGACTTATCTCTTGCCTTCCTGTGCTGGTGTTCAGCTTGTCAGAAAGGAAAAAGGGTCCAGAAGTTGCTCTTAAGTGGTATTTTCTAAGTGGTCTGTAAAGCAGGACCTGCACATTTGGCTGTGAAATACTTTGAGACTACTAAGGGAGAGAGTTCGGCCCAAAAAACAACTCTCACTTGAACAAAACTGAGATTACCAAAAGTGGGAAGCTACTGGTCTCACGCTTAATAATAATAATAATAATAATAATGATAATAATAATAATAATTTCAAATCTGCTTTGATTAGGTTATGCACTTTCTAGTGAGTCATTGTAAGGGTTGCTGGGCTGGTTGTGGGGCTCATCCAGGGTGGTATTTTCTGTTCCTTTGTCTATAAACCTTGTAAGTCATCTATGCTTTGCTGTGGCTTTCCTGAAAGCTTGCTCCCTACCTCTCTGGTTTAGTGAACAAGCATAAATGTAAGCAGGAGGAGAAGAATGAACCCAGCATTCCTATTGCCACTCATACGTTCGCGGTGATCGCAGCAGTGTGTCATCGAGGTGGGGTAGGCAGCGAGGCGATCTCGGTGCCAGGGAGCTACAAGTCTAACTAAGTGGCACAGGCAGAGGCTCGGGGAGGGTGCCCGGGGAGGTGGCGGACGGTCGCCTGGTGGTCATGGGCTGGCGAGGAGTGGTGTGGAGAGAAGAGCCCTGAGGACCCTTGTCTGAGAGCTCCAGCCCTTGCTCTCCTACCTGGAGCATCCCTGGAGGGGCAAGCTGGGGGTCCTTAGAGGAAGGCGATTCCCCGCGGCCCAGTGCTGGCTCTGCAGCCCGGAGGCCCCAGTGGCAGGTCCTGGGGGGAGAGGAGGAGTGCTGGGAAGGATCCAAGCAGGGGAGAGGGTAACGTGCCCCGAGATGATGAACCACCCTTTTGGTTTGCTGCCTTCATGAGAGTTATGTTTGGTGGTGCTCCAGGCCTTTTTGTCCAGCTGTGTGCAGCGAAGTATTAGAGGGGACACGGATGTTGAGGGGAGAGGTTGGGAGCATCTTAGGAAGTTCTTCATTGCCCTCTAATGGCAAATCGTGGCAGGGGCAGAGACCGTGTCCTCTCCTTGGAGGTACTGGAGGTGCGTGGGGAACGGAGAGACCCAAGATGGGAGTGGAGTGACTGACACCTCAAATACTTCCACCGAGCTGTCTCTCGACCTGCCTCCCCTTTGCGGCGAGGCTCCAAAGGAGGTGGGAAGCAGCTGTTTCGCAGGCTGACGGCCAGCGGGGAGCCCGCGGGGAGGGCGCTGGGGCTCTGCAGCAGCCCCTGGGTGGGTGGTTGGGGGCGGCCTGCCCCTGGCTGCGGTGCCCGCGGCTGCCCGGGGAGGTGAGGGCTGCCTCGGCTTGCTGCCGGGCTGGAGGGCGCCCGGGGGGGACAGCCCGGGCACGGTGGTGTGGTGTCTTGAGATTGGGGCGTCAAAGCCAAACAGCGTTCCAGATAGCCTGGGGAAGGCTAACGTCTGGAACCACGGAGGGACCCTGAGACGTGTGTTCATTTACGCTTGGATTAAACAAGCTCTGACTGTGGTTGTTAGATCATTCTCTTAATGAGAGAAAAAGGTGGAGGTGCCTTCGGGGCGGGCTGCGGGCGGCTCTCCCGTGGGTGCCCGTGGGTCTCGGGGGGGTCTGAGCAGTGTGGCTGCTGGCGGGACGCGGGGACGCTGCAAGGCTGGTGGTTTGGCACAGACACCTCACTAAGCCCCACACCTCCCTCTGGACACGGGATGATGATCGAAAGGTGGCATCTCAGGCTGTGTGCTACCATGCGAGCACCGGGCCGTGCGGGTGGGAGGCGGGTGTGGGAAGGGGCGACGTGCCTGTGCTCCGGGAGCGGCAGGCGGTGGTACCCGGCCCGGCTCCCCCCAGCGCTGGCCGGCCGGTGCCTGCGAGCACGGGGCTCGCGGAACAGCCCGGGGCCGAGTCGGGCACGCCGTGTGCTCCCCGGCGGGTGTGATTGCTGGGAGTGCAACGAGCCAGCGAGGGTAGCAGCAATAGCATGTGTCACTGGTGGGGAAAATGTCCTGACTGTTTTTGGAAGCAGAAGATCTCTGGAAAAGCCACAATTTCCTGGTTTCGCAATAAATACGTTTCCCGGATTTGGGTGAACAAGGGATGTATCGAGTTCTTCTTAGGATCACATCGAAGGCGAAATGCAGAAATCCAGCAGTTCCTCTTTGCTGCTGAAATAAATCCCTCCAGCCCCCCTTTTTTTGTGTCCATCAGGAAAAGAAAGTGCTAATGCTGGAGGCTGCTGGTGAAAGAAACGCAGGAGCAGTGTTGTGCTCCCCCCGTTCAAACTTTTCCCTGAATTCCCGTCATTTATTGCTCCAAAGGGAAGCACTGGGGCTAGCTCATCTCAGCGTCTGGCAGTACTCTTACATTTCATCTTTAGGCTGCGGTTCCCCTGCATGTAGCACCGCTCCTCCCCAGGTTTTCAAGTAAGAAAGGGCCCTTTATTCTTGCAAAATGCATTTACATGCTAGCTGGCTGACAAGGGCAGGGCAGAGTTATTGTTGGTCTGCGCCTTTCTCGTTTCAGGGTTGCTGATAGTGTTAGTGCTTACGAGTCACGCAGTGGAGATAAAATGGGCGTTGTGTCGGGATTTATTAGCTTTGTTGTGTCTGACGGGCGCAGCTCTGTGTGACCACGAGGAGAACCGGTAGTGTCCGAGTCCTGCTGTCACCAGCTGGCTGATGCTTTTTGCTCGGTGGAATTTGGAGGGTCGAATATGGATTTTAGACTTTGTACGTGTGTGGTAAAAATCCCCAGCCTCCCAGTTCAAGTAGTGTGAATCCCCTGGCCATATAATTTTTTATTTTGAAAGCAGATTTGGCCGATGAGCAATTATGGATTGCCAAAGGAGGAGAGGAGGAGAAGACAGGAAAAAGCAACAGTTTTAGCTCATTATTTATGGTACTTAAGGAAAGTGAGTTAGGCGTGGACAGCAGTGCCTCAGTGCTAGCCGGGGCGTGTGTTTGCCTCTCCAAGGCAGTAAACGCTCTCAAGAACGCCTGAGGGAAAGGACCTACATTTTCCTGCGTGGGACCTGGTGCGGGCCCCGGGCTGGCCAGCCCTGTGCAGTCACTTGCAGGGTTTGTGGGAAGCGAAATACCGAAGTGAAACCATAGTGCTCCGATGGCATCGGGCCTGCCCACCCCGTGGGAGCCCTGGTGGAGCGTTGTTTTCGGGAGGACGATGGTTGCAAGCAAACATGGAGAACATTGTGGAGGCGTCAGGGAGTCTCAGGTCGCCGTCACCGCACAGCGCTGAGCCCTGGTTCCTGCAGCGGGCGGCATCGCAGCCTCCAAACAAAGGGGTCAGGGCTGGGTAAACCAAGAGAGCAGTCATTGCCGGGAAGGGGCAGCGCTGAAGGCTAGTCTCTCGTGACTTTCCAAGGCAGAAATAACATTTTAAGGGCCGGATCTGCCCTTACAAAAATTTGGACTACCCCAACGTTTCCAGGACTAGCAGATGTTTGCCACAAGTGATTCTTGCTCTCTAGTTAGAGAAGAACATTGCTGTTCATGGATAACTTCTTTAAAATCCTTCAACCCAAATAATTCTGCTATGCAGTAGTGAGCAGCCTTTTTTTAATGAACTTGCTGTAGAGATTATTACATAACTACATAATTATGGCTGGGTTTAAGGAAACAAACAAAACCACGTCTGCGACGCAGATATCACTACCAGGTTTGCTCATTGAGTCTCTTCAGGCCTTTCCTTCTGAAGACTCCAGCTATTAAAACCGGCGGTTAGTGCAGGCTCGTGTCACTTTAACAGATGATGTCTGATTAGTAAATAAGAGAAATAAATCTAAAAGAGTATAATAGCTTCTCCAGAGGATTAGACGAAGCACCAGCGGAGCCACGTCAGCGCTAGGGAACTCCCCAGCAGGAGAAGAATGGCTATGAAAGCCGCCGGGGGCCCTTTCGAGCCTGAGACCCGCTGCTGCCCGGAGGGGCCGGCGCTGGGGCCGTGCTGCTGCTCCCCGTGCTCCCATGTCACCGCTGCTCTTCGGTGACAGCCCCACCACTTCGCTCCTTCCCCTGCAGACGCAAACGGGAGCGTTTGGACACGGCTGTCTGTTGGCAGAATGCTGTAGTGTCTCCGGAGCTAATGCAAAGCCGCTGTGGGGGAAAGAGAAGCGGTGGTGGTCTCCGAGGTTCGGATACCTCCGGTAACTCTTCACTGGTCTGCCATGGGCCACATTCTCATTTACAGCAAAGTGCTGGTTTTGTCTGTCTGCCAGAGTAAAGAAGTTTTAAAATGAGTTAATGGATGGAATTGCTTCTGATTGACTTTTATTCATGCCCACTGTAAAGCCACCGTTGGCACTGTCCTAAGGGGGCTATAAGTTTAAATGCAAAACTGTCCCAAATAAATTAGGCTAGCAATTCAGGTACTTTGAATATTGACATCTTATTCTTTTAAATGATTTACTTTACATACTTTTAGTTTCTTCTCTGCTTTTTAGAAGTCCCTGCCGACATGTGCGGGTGTTCCTGCTCCATTGTCTAGAGTTGGATGTCGGGGTGCCCGTGTCCGGGGATGGAGCAGACGACCTGTGTGCCGGGGCGAGCTGTGTGCCGGAGCCTCGGCACCAAACCCCTCTGTGACTCCGTGCCTCTGCCTCTTGCATCCGGCTTTCCCAGCACGCCGGTGGCAGTTCCAGTTGCGGCAATCTAGCTACAGCTGTGAAGTTTCCTAGGGGCAGAGGCGCACGGACGGATGAGTCTGACGAAGAGGGAGCTTTTGCAGACACACGAGCTTCCTGGGTTCTGGCAGTGCACCAGCCAGAGCGCGGGCTGGTGGCAGCAGTGGCCACCAGTCTCGGTAGTCAAAGTGGGCTTCCAAAAACCAGCCCTGCCCTTGGCCCTTTGCCTTGTGACGGGCTCCGACTTTGTTGTTAAAGGCTGGGCGATCCAAATATTTCCCCCTTCCCCTCCATCGCCGCCAATCATGTTTATTTTCTAAACGCTCGGAGGGCACAAAGGGCGCTGAGCCGTGTGCGCCGGCCCTGCTCGCAGCAGCAGTGGGGGGCACAGTGCCAGGTGGTGTGGGGCGCGACGGGCGCCTTTGGCTTCGCTTCGGCCAGGGAGGAGCTGCCCGCCAAGAACCGTGTGTTTCTGGAGCTGTTTTGGAGATAAAAAGGAAATGCCAAACTCCAGGAGTCGCAGTTTGGCCCATGCATCTGTGTGAAGGTGCGCAGAAAAAAATCCTGTTAGAAAAGAGGAAAGAAATGTCTGCGTGCTGTCTTTAGCTATAGTCCGGGGCTCGTGGACCACAGGGTAGATTTGTTGGTCCTTTTTTTTCTGACCATGATAAATTACTTTTTTTACAGCAAGCAGCAAGATAATAGCAGGAATGAGTTTTGGTGTATAGACAGCACATTCTGGTAACTGGGCAGCAGCGTACTCTTCGTTCTGAAATAACTTCCAGATAATGTAGTCAAAATTGCATCCTGACCTAATAAGTGGAGGTTTCAAATATCAGTTACAAAATGCAAAGCTGTAACATCAGGAGGAAATTGTTATGAGATCTTTCCTCAAGGGAAAGGGCAGAATAGTTTAAAATTCTTCCAAGATACGAATAGTGTCAGAACTCTTGGTAATGCTCTTAACAGGTTTGGACACAGCGCGCTCCTTGCAGACTGACTTGTGTTTCGCAGCAGCTTTATAGAATAAATGTCGAACTGGCCATGCAAAAGCAAGCAAAAACCAGGAGGCACTCAAAATGCAATGTGTTGTCGTCAAAATGTTACGAGAGGTTTTCGATAGCAATTGGTATGCCCTTGAGAGAAGCGCGGGTGATGGCGCGTGGCCCAGCGCGCCCGGGAGCCGCTGCCCCTCTCTGGCCTCGTCCGCAGCAGGGCCAGCGCTGCCGTGTGCGGCTCAATGCCACCTGTTGGGGCTCAATGCCACCTGTCGGGGCTCAGTGCCACCTGTCGGGGCTTGGTGCCACCCGTTGGGGCTTGGTGCCACCCATCGGGGCACACAGCTCGGGCCGCGGGAGGTGGGCAAGCGGTGGGGAGGGTGTGCGGCTCCCCGTCCCTCCGCGGTACTGGAGCTGGAGTTTGACGGTGGGTTGGTGGGGCTGGCGGGTGCTCTCCTTCCCGCCTCCTTGGGGAGGCGTATGAAATAAAAGCTGTTGTAGTTGAGCAGTTCTTGTGCCCGGAGAAGGTACGCATGCTCGTTCGTACCCACTTATCATGGCACAGGCACAAGTAGGGTTACATACTCCCTGTTAAAATATGACTTGTCTACTACTAACATAGTACTCTTGCATTTATTTTTCTGAAATCCAAATAATGAAATAAAATTTATTCTGTGAATGGACCACGCAGTGAGTTTTTAGGCTTGTTCCAAGCGATAGAAAAGGTGTCTCAGCTCTTGTGGGGATGGCTTTCAGTCCAACGTGGACATGCATTCGCTGTTCCAACACTTCTCTTTTTCTCTCAGTGCTCCTGACTAGCAGAAGCCCTGTAATTTCAGGTGTGTTTGTTTACATGTGTAACCAAAGTTGTCATTGAATATGTAAGACATATTTTTATGTGTCCTATATAAATATCAAATTTCAGAAAATCAAGACACATGCAAATATATTTTATTTGCATGCATATTGTACATGCATAGGTTATATATTTTTGAATATAGGATATGTACATATAAATTTATATTATGCATACATACTGTTTAAATATGTATGAGTGTGCATGTATTTCATACATATAATAAGTAAATACAAAAAATGTTATAAAATGGCTGATGTTTATTCTTACATCCTTTGCAGGAAAGATTTCAAGTGAAGAATCCTCCGCATACGTACATCCAGAAGTTGAAGGGCTATCTGGACCCGGCTGTGACCCGGAAGGTGAGGAGCGTCCTGTTTCCTCTTGTCCGTCCTTGTTCCTCCACGAGGATGGTCCTGGGGTCCCGGTTCCTTCCTGCCTTTGTGTAAAAGGCACTGTAAAAGTAGCTGAGAAACGTCTTGGAGATGTAACAGAACGCAGAGACGAATAAAGAGAACTTGGAAAGACACTGTGGTTTTCGCAGCTTAGAAAGAGGAACAGATGTTGCAAAGAAAAGGACCATCTGACACATGAAACAAATTGTTTTAATAACTTTAGCTTCAATAAATAGTCTGACAAATTGTCACTGATCTGTACTCTAGGTCTGACTTTCCATGTGGGCAGTGCTGGTGGCAGATAAAACCCATGTCGAGTGGCATGGTTCTCACCTGTGTGAAGGGGATGTTGCAGCTCTGAGTCTTGTTCTCTGGCCACTGACATGAAAACATTCAATGCAGCTGGCACGTGATCACCTCTGGCTTGCAGTCCCATCGGAGAGCCTCATGCATACTTCTGTGTAGTATTTCTCCAGAATTGTCTGTTAATGACTCACAGAAGACTCGGGTGCTCCACCTGGCCTTTCAAAAAGCGCCTCTTTGGCTGTTGAGGTAGACACCTTACCACTGGAGAGCTGCTGGAGGCAAACGCTATCGTGTAGGTGCAAAGTGCTCCTCCTGCCACCGGCACTGTTTGCTGGAGGTGGTGGTGTGGCTGTGGACACGGGTGGCTCTCAGAGCATGGCAGCTCTGCCCAGAGCTCAGCAGGTCCCAGCCTGGGGAGACCAACCCTCCGGAGAAGCAGCCAGCCCTCTGGAGGAGAGAGATGCCTAGGGCTGGGCAAAGCATCCCGTGAACGTGGTGCATCCCTGAGCGTGGCTGCTGTATCAGCAGGTAGTTGCGGCTGGTTCTGATAGTTCTGCACCCCTCTCATGGGCTTAGTAATAGCTGCCGGGATTTCGGAAGAACGGTAGATTTACGTCCCATTTAGAGGAACATCGCTCAACCTTTGGTATTTAACCACTATGGACATCGGCTCATATCCTGTGCTGATAGTTACAATAGCCTGAAAAAAAAGGCACCGAGAGCATCGCAGTTCCTGCCACTGACTGGTTCTCTGTTTTGTCCTCGACAATCGCAGCTTTGTATTGCCGTACAATTAGCTGAGATCGGTGCCCTGCAGTAAAATCCGTATCCTGACACGTTGCTCCGAGCCAGGGCCGCTCCAAGGGCGGCGGAGGTGCGCCTCTGCGCCTGCAAGCCCGAGCGGCAGCACCCTGCCCCGTGCCGCCCGCGCGTCCCAGCTCCTGTCGGCCAGGCGGCAGTAGCGCCTTCTGGCAGCGCTCCTCTTCCTGTAGGCTGCGACAGGGAATAGGAACCGTTTCGTAGGAAACCTTTACATTTGCCTGCAGCTGATCACAGGTCTTTTGTTTGTTTGTTCTATTTATTTATTTAGGTATTGTTAAAATCTGAGCAGGGATCTTTGTGTTTTTCTCCTGCAGGGTTTTTGAAATTCATTTAGTGTTTGGCTTTGCTCTGCGGTTAGTCGTGGGCACACATTGAAGCCTTTCTTATCCTAATACTACTATACTATAAGAGTCCCATGACAAATGACAAAACTGAAGGAGCCTAAAAATATCTCCACTGAGTTCCTCTCTTTTGTTGCATTATTCTGTATCACCAGCAGCCTTTCCTCAGCCTGGGCTGCGTGTCGGAAAGATTTACAAATGGGCTTCTGGACGGATGCTCGATGTTGTGGGGAGAGCTCGGATTACCAGAATTATTACTGTAACTGAGGTTGGGTCAGCGTTTTCGCTGATAATACCCAGCGCGGCCAAGGGAAGGTAGCTCCCAACGCTGCTGTAAAATGTGCATTTGGGGAAAATTAAGGTGTGGAAATTAGACATTTTTAAAGCAATTGCAGTTTGGTGGCTTCTAGGGGCCAGTAAAGCACCACGCCACTTTATTGCTCTCTGCCGTGGTGGCATGGGAACAGGCTGCCTATTTCTGTCGTGCCCTCCTACCCCGGGCTCCCGTCTTTGCCTCTTGCTACATCGGTATTTTGCCTTCACTTGTAGAGATGTAAGGCTTTATTGCTTGCAGTTGTATTGTATCAGCTCTCTCAGGAGACGAGGCGTTGGGTTTTTGTACTCTGAGCTAATTAGCTGAGGTCCAGAGAAACCGTACATCTGATCTCAACTAGCTGTTTCAAAGTGAAAATTAATAGTGCCTTGTGTCCACCAGGACTTCACAGTGAGACGCTCATTTCAGTCTGCCAATGGTTTTCTGGACTGGGGATTTAGCCGCTGGTGCTAACTAGCGCGTGGCAAAACCCTCGTGAAAAAGGCGGCTGATAACCTTCCCATAGGTCAGCGAGGCGAGGTAAATCCTGTGCGTTCATCGTCCTCACCTCGATAAATCAACTCAGGGCAATTACCAACTGCCAGGCAGCTCCCCGGGTGTTGCTGGGGGCTCCTTGCGGTGCACTGACAACAAGACCCCTCCCGCAGCGTGCGGGGCGTAGTCCTTGCAGCAGCCTCGCTGTGTCCTGGACGTTTAGAAACCTTTCCAGACACACCAAATCCTTGTGTGCAGGAGCTGGTGACCAAGCTGGCTAAGTACTGCAATCACAAGGTGATTATCATCATCCATCCACTTCTATTGCCCACTTCCACTGTTGCTCATGAATGAGAATTTACCAAAACAACCGTTCTGGGATAATTTATATGGATGGATTAGGATAAATCAGAAAAAGGCCTTCTTATCCTGGGACCTGCTTTGGTGCACTTCCAAGCACAGGGAGCATGAAGTAGGAGAGAAGAGGACAGGTCTTCCTCCAGCTGGGAGAAAAGGAGGAACCGCTGGCTTTTGCTGTCTGCACGCCCGGTGTAGCCCTGCTGCAGGCTGGTTTTGCAGGGAGGCAGGAGTCTGCCTGCCTCGACTTGGGATGAGTCGGTGTGCAGTTAGAGGTCTCCTGCCATTACCAGCGCCTGCTTTGAACCACGGAGTGACGTGGGGCTCTTGCTGCATCACAGGGAGGATCTGCCAGGTACTCCTTTCTCCTCCTGCTGCAGATGACAAAAACCATCGTCTTCTTCCTGCTGTGCTGCTGCCCAGTATCTCACTTCTGCCATTTTATGGCCTCTTCCCAGCTTCTGATTTTGCAGATACAATTTTGCGTGCATGAATTATTAAAGCGTGCAGATGGTAGCACGTGTATTTCATTATTGACTCGCACCCACAAATTTGGTAATTATACAGAAATTATGGCAGTTTTTTTGGTGTGGGTGTAAGGTCACAAAACTGAGATTAAAGCACATGGCTGAGAGTGAAGTCCAAACACTGTAGTTCTCAGTGGAGAGTTTGATACTACAACAAAGCTTGTATTGTAAAGAAATGTGTATTTATCTACAGGCTTTTCATTTTCTTAATCCTGGAAACTCAAAAATGTACGTGGGAACAGAAGTTATTTTTCTGAGTTTGTTTTTGTTGACTGCCCAACTATTGTGTTGTTGCATTCCTCAGGATTTAAGAGAGGTTCTCAGTTTACCTTAATGTTTTATTTATTCAATCTGTGCTGTATGAGATGCTGATATTTTTAATAGCATCGCATGAGTCTAAGTGTTATTTTTGCCTGCTCACTCCATTACAGAAATTCAGAAGACGAGTCCAAGAGTCTACTCAAGTACTCCGAGAACTGGAAATTTCTTTGAGAACAAATCACATTGGGTAAGGATTTTTGATGACCTCTGGTCTTATTAGATTTACATCTACTGGTGGATGTCTTTCAGAAAACGTCTCTTTGCATACTAAGCAATGGTGCCACTCGATTGATTGTTAAAGCCTGAAGGGCTCAGGTAAGGGATAGCTGGGCACCTCCGGGGAAAATTCAGCTTAATCCTTTCATGATAGGGTTAATCCGCATCTCTGTGAAGGCCGTCAAAAGAGTGCAATCAACTCCTGCTCACCCTAAGTAAGTCAGAGCAGGAGTGAGAATAATTGGGTCTAGAATAGTAATACCATTGCAGCTATAAAAATATGTGTATTAAAGCATACTGTTTTATAGCTTTAACATGATACAGTTCGTGAAGCCTGGCTGCAAGTAACGTTGCCAGTGTTTTGCTTTCACAAAGCAGAAAATGCTTCTCAAATGGCAAAAGTAAAAGAACTGCCAGGGACTCCAGGCTTTTATTGCGCAGGCCGTCTCAATGCGCATTTCTGCCGCTTTCATCTCTCTGCTCCGGGGCTCGGCCCAAGAGGCCTCAGTATATTGACCAAAAAGGTTTCTTTAATGTTTCGTTTCATGATCCCAGTGTGTGCCCAGCCAACTTACATCCACTTTACAGGACGCTGCCCTTATTTCAAGGAGGCGAGGGCACTGAACACTGTGGACAGAACAGTGGTGTCCTCCCAGCCACCAGCGCTCTGCCCGCCCGCGCTTGCAGGATCCGTGCCTGCGGCTGCGCGGAGAGCAGGTGCTTGCAGAGGGGCCGGGCAGGCGAGGTCAGGCTGGTGCAGATGTGACATCTGTGGCACTTCTGCACCCCTGCGCGGGCTCCTGCTTTGTTTCCCTCATTTTCCGACACAAAGGATTCCCCCCGGAGACGTGCAGCATCCCAAGCGGGATGCTGTGCAGATTTATGGCGGCTCACAGGCGCACAGGAGGAACCGTTGTGGTGCACCAGATACATAAAGGAAAATAAACATGCGGTGTGCTAGAGGACAGCCGAAGCCCCTGCCTGGGCACCGCGGTGTGTGCCGGGAGGAGGGGAGCGTGGCAGCAGAGCAGGGTGGCCGCGCTGCGGCCGAGCTCTGCAGGGCATCCGCGGCCCTTGGCGTTTGTTAGAACAAACGTCTCATTTCTGAGCAGCGCAAGGTGCGCGTGGGAAAGGGGGGGTTATGGTTTTTGGATGCAATGTTCTTCCTGTCGAAGTGCTGAAAAAAGGCTTGTTTCAGTACATTTGTGAAGTCCTCTAAATAAACAAAAGACTTCTGTTTTTTTAAAGTCCTCTTTTCCTCAGTGAGAAAGAAGAGATTTTAATCAGCAGTCCTGTCTTTCTTGCAAGGGATGTGTCTCCAGTTTCTGTGAAAAGAATTCCAGTAACTGCACAAAACCAGTGAAACGCTCTGACGTCTCATAATTTTTCTAACAGATGGGTCAGGGAGTTCTTGAACGAAGAAAACAAAGGCCTGGATGTTCTGGTGGAGTACTTGTCATTTGCACAGTACGCAGTCACGTGAGTAAGACTTGCCTCCTACTCGCTGGGCTTGCAGGGCTAAGCAAAACCCCCAGGAGAGGGAAATGCCGATGAGATGCTCGAAGAGATGCTCGGCTTCTCCTGTAGCAGAGCTGCCATGCTTGGTGCCAGAGCTTGGTCCAGTACCGTGTGCCTACCGTAGAGCAGGAACAGAGAAAATGGTAATGCTAGTCCTAAACTGTTGAATCATAACGTCTTACAGAGGAAAAAAAGCCTTTAAGCCTTGCAATTATTTATCTTAAAGACTGTACTGATGTTTTTTAGCTTTGGTAGCCTCTGACTGTCTTACAGTACAGTGCAAGAACAACTCAAGGAATGTGTCGTAACACGCAGGCTTCCTTGGAAACAGATTTGCGATTGGTGCCCAGCCCCGAGGAGTATAATACTGCCTGCCACGTTCAAAGCGACATTAACCACTTCTCACACGGCTCCTGGCTAGCAAAGTGGCCATCGTTTTTGTGTGTCCACAGGCTTTCCGTTCAGTATATTGTAGCAACAGATTTTTGTGTAAAATTGTATGAAAGTAAGCAGTGGGTTAAAGATACTATTGTAGTTGGGAGCTTGAGCTGAGTAGAGTTGATGTTTTATTTTTAAAAAAGATGCCATCAGATGTATGTATACCATTGCACAGAACGAGATTTTTGGTGGAGTTGCAGTAAAATCAATGAAGGAAAATTACATGTTTAAAAATGTTACTAACACTGGAAAAAACTGTGCACAGCAAAAAGATGTGTTTGTATAAAGACTTTGTTCCTAAAATTATACAAATGTACGCAAGTTAGCCTGCTGGGTTTTTTCCCTCTCTAACGTGGTAAACATGAGTAATAACCTCAAAAACTGTAAGGGGAACAAGCAGTTTTTGCTTGAAAGAGCAGTACAATGGGCAACGAGTCAGAAATCAAAGAAAATCTATAATGATTATGGTAATGTATTACATATGCTGGGAGATTAGTGAGGGCCAACAAGCCAGTGTAAATGCTCAGTCACATATTGATGGAGGAAACTGAATTCGTACTTGCACAATGTATTGATTATTAAAATAAAATGGAGACAGCTTTAAGCATTCTCCCCTCTTTCCTTCAAGGCAATGCTATTCATCTGCAAAGTGGCCAATGTCGTATTTATTTTACATTGCAGCAGAATAATACATAGCTGTTTGATCCTTCGGAAACTGAGTGCTCGTGTGGTTAGCCCTCCCTTTGTCAAGGTCCAAATTTGCTGCAATATGTATTTGAAGCTTGCTCTGAATTGCAGCTGAAGGGCAATTAGACTGCATTGCTTTCTTCCTTTATTTTTGTAATCTTTGGGGACCTACTAAGTCTGCAGATGTTTAACAGGAAGGAAAATGCTATGTGCATCTTTGCTGTCTAACCCAGCTTTGGAATTTCTGTTTCCTTTCAGTTTTGACTTTGAAAGCTTGGAGAATAATGTGGAAAACTCGATGGACAAGTCCAAGCCTTGGAGCCGATCTATTGAAGACCTGCACAGAGGCAGCAATTTACCCTCGCCAGTTGGCAATAGCATCTCCCGCTCTGGCAGACACTCAACTTTACGGTAAGGCATTGGATCTGGCAGTAGGTGACCTACAGGCAGCGAGTGCCCAAGTGGGAAGAGTCAGCATGGTTTTCCAATTAGACTGTTTTTCATCTTTCCTCTTTTCACAGTATAGGCTTGACATATATAGGAAACATGTCATTGTACTGACGATTTTGAGGTGGAAAGAAGTGCTAAGCTAATAACACGGGGCAGCAACTCACAGCAATTGAGGAAATGAAATGAATAATACTGCCTCTGTTTCCAATGGCAAAATGATCTAAGGATGCACGATACATATCCGTCAGGTACAATGTGACTTGCACAGAGGAAGCAATTACTCTTCTCCAAAGAGTATCTCCGGATTTCCATGGACCCAGCCAGGCTGGAGCTCTGATCTGATGCCTTGTCCAAAAAGGTCTCTTCTAGCAGCACATCCCTTCCACTCTGCTGCAAACAAGATTTATTTTTTTAAAAGCCACTTTCATCCTTCAAACCTGCTGTTAATTCGAGCACCACCCCAGGCTTTACTATGAATTCTCTCCTTCGAAATACTGGTTGCTTTTTTTTAGTTTGTGGAAAAGGCAGGATCACTTCCCAAGACTGAATGTCAGACAGCTCTCTTACAGGACTTTACATTCCTATGATCCTTCACTATTACAAAACATACTGAAGAGCATCTGAAGGCTAGCAGTACAGTTATTTAGGGGCACAGCTCAGCGTGCTGAATGGGATTGACTCTATACACATTTTGGCTTTTTTGGGCTTTTGTAGAGCTTTGTTAAATGGTACTGTGAGCATAAAGCAGTCCTACAGAGATAGAAGCAGTGAGGAGCTGCAGATTTTTTTCTGTGTCTTCCAGTTGAGGTTCAGTTTTGGCTTTGTCAGTCAATAATAATGTCAGCTTTTTAGTTCCTGTTCAGTGACTGCCATCCACCTACAGCCTGAGTGGTGGCGGATGTGATACTGGAAGATGTCAAAGACATCAGGGAGAAGGCGGAGAGGAGGAGGCAGACACACAGTGCTGGCAAAGAGATACAGGCTGCGGAGTGCAGCAAAATCAGTTGACTTTTTTTTTTTTTTTAATGTTGCAAAGGTGATTTCAGTGTTCTTGGTTTGCTTTGATTTTTAAGTACTTCACCAGAGAAGGTAGGTTCTGATGTTTGCAGGAGGATGTCTGATCCTGCTCTCTGCTTTTGGGAGGCATGTTTGTGATTAGTTATTCCAGAAATGCATAAATCAGGTATACATTACATGTCTCTTACATTTTTTTCTCTTCATTTTCTTCCACCCTTTTTCTTTTTTCACATTCCCCTCTCTCCCATATCTTTTTTATTCTCCATTTCAATGTCTTCTTCCTCGCATGCACCTTTTCCCTCCCTCTGTTCTTCCCCGATTCTCTCTTTTGCATCCTTCCCTCCTCTGCTCTCATCCACCCTTCACATACCGTCAGATTGGTTTCTCTGCCTGAGCAACTTCAGTTCAAACGCCGCCAGAGCTGCTTTTCACCCAACTGCCTCTGGAGCGGCTTCACTTTGCGCTCTGCTGATGAGGCTTCAAGCCGGAAAATCTCGTAAGTGCCAGGTGTGAGGTTACACGCAGCACGGGCTGTGCCGTGCATGGGAACCACGTGTCCAGCATTGCTCCCATGCGTTATAATCTGATAATCATGCATCTTGGTAAGTGACGACCTGAGCGTCAGTGGGAGATTTTAGCCTCCAAAATGTGTGGTTATCGCATTATAACTTCAAAGTGTAGTTTGCTTCCACAGAGTGGGATTTTCTAGAAAAAAATAAAACGTGTTTTACTTTGAAACAAGATACTAGTTTTCTTTATCATACTGCAAAAACTTTCATTAGTTTCATACCTGACACCGAGCCTTAATCATTATCCATGTCATTTAATCTTTTAAATAGAAATATTGCTAGAGCATTGGTTTACTTTTAGAGCTGAAGCAAGCTTGATGTGAGTGAAGACTGCTGAGTCTGGTTACCTGTACCCATATCCAGAACGGGCGCAGCAATGTCACCTAGCACAGCGCGTCTGCCACGTGCTCCTCCTGCCTGCGGAGCCGGCGCTGGAGCAGGGCCCTTGGGCGGGAGCTCTTGGGCAGGATCAGCATCTTTGACGTGTTCTGGAATGTGTGTTTTTTTTGTAGATGGGGACTGCGTGCATTAAGAAAAGTAAAAGGTAGAAGTAGATAGGAAGTTTTTAAGAAGTGTTTTTTGATTAGTTTTTGATTAATTAATAAATATTGGTCAAATGAAATGGAATCTTTTCCTGAGAACAAAGTAGGGTATCCTCAGGAGGGTGTGCAGGATGGCATTTGTGGTCAAAATCAGGAAGTTACTGCCCTGTCACTGGGTAGACAGCGTGCCTGAGACTTGGAGACCCAGGTCACAGGTTCTTCTCTGTGGAAGCTCCTCTTCTGTCCTTGTTGGACAGCCCATTTAAAGGGAGCGAGAGAAAGAAGGGGGCCTCCCTCCAGGATGGAAAGTGAAGAGTCTGACAGTCGCAACAGGGTGATGTAAAATTCAGGAGCTAGACTCATCCCTGCTATGCCAGTATGAACAATGAGAATGTGCTTTGCCCGGATTCCTTTTCATTAAACAACAAGATCTGGGAGATTTCTCCAAAACTTGGTTAACCGAAGGTCAAGTGCTGCGCTTTACTCTTACCTATAATCTCGTCTATAGTCTCACATACAGATAAAAAGCCGATAGATCCCCACGTGCCTTACATGAGACAGGCAGGGCCCGGCGAGGCGAGGGCGCGGGACGGGGCAGAGCGGGGCTGGTGGCACCGCCGTGGCGCAGGGGCTGTTGCTCTCGAGGCACCTGCTTTCTCCCGTTCCTCCTTCCCCACCCTTTACGTCTTTGAGCGCTCTTGGTTTCACTTCTGGGTGCACTTCCCCCCCCTCCC
>VXAA01003887.1:130298-197974 GCA_013399115.1 Anseranas semipalmata | reverse complement strand
CCCCCCCCCAGTTGAATCCTGACATTTTTTTGGACAGACAAGTGTTTCCTGCCAGCATTAACACCTGTTTTTCTCATTTTTGGTGCCTGTCTGGCAGCGTCACAGTACTGGCTTGCCAGCTGACCTCAGGGTTCAGTCGCTGTAGCCCTCAGGACCCTGCAGCTGATGTGCACTGTATGCATTAAATTATAGCAACAGGAGTAGGAGATGAGCACAGAGAACGCTCGGAAGTACTGGCAGGGCGAGACCCTCGCACACTCGCCAACGACACGGCTCCATCACAGCGAGCAGCTCCTCGCACGGGGCCCGGCCGGGTGCCCCGCTGCAGCGCCTTCCTGGCCGGTGCGCGGGCACGGGGCCTTCCTGTGCTCTCCTCTGCGTGGCTGAGACTCTCTGTTTTCACACTGTAACTTTACTCGACTTCCTGGAGCTCTTTTTAGCAGCGCTAGACCTTGCCAATTCCCCGCTCAGTGCTGTTTCCTTGGTAACTGGGAGGTTTTTTAAAAGGAGGCACAGGGATTTGGGAGGCAAACACCAAAATGAGGGCAAAAGGATAAAAACGGGGATGAATCTTTGGGGATTTTATTGCTGCTTTTTTTTTTTGGAAAAGAGCATTACTTTCACATGAGAGTCATACTCTCCTTTCAGATAAATATTCATACAGACTTTGTAATGTCCCAGGCTATTAGAAATTCCCTTTCTTCTGAGTCAAATACTTCAGTTTTTATGTGGATTGAACTCAGAAACTTAATTCTTTTTTTCAAAATGTGTAGAGTTCATACTGAGACAGCAATCCAGACAGATGTATCGTAATCCGTAAGTGGGCTTTAAATGCATTCAGAAACTGGACTCAGCTTTGGCACTGCTTCTTATGCTACAGTGATTTAATTTGGACTTCGCCATTAACGCTTCTACTGCTCAGGGACCAGCTGACTTTGTCATCATGCATTTTGTCACAGACTTGCTAATTTAGCAGAGCGTGTTTTCAGAGCAGTCAGTTGCTAGTCCTGTGATACCTCTGGTTTCTTGTCCCCAGGACCACAGCTTTTACAGACCTCAGGCACGTGTTAGGCATTTCTCTAACGCTGAGGGGCACACAGGCTGTGCACCCTGTTCAGCATGGCCGCTTTGGTGCTGCTGCAGGGGTGTCTGCAGCTAAGTGCCGTGGTCGAACGGTACCAGTCTGTGGTTGCATGCAGAGCAGAAGAAACACGCTTGTTCCCTTGCTTGAAGTTACGTGGGACGCGTATGGCGCGGCCGTGCTGAGCGCTCCCCGGGGTACTTTTATATCCGTGGCCCTGCGCTGGCTGTGCAGCCTGTGAGAAGGGAGGAAGAGCAGGGGAAGACCAAAACAGACTGTTACAATTTCTTTCTTGGCTTTTTTTTAAGCAGCAAAGATCTCCTCAGCTTTATGGATTAATAATTTTCCCAGATTTTTTTGAGTTAAAGACAAAAATTAAAGGATCAAAGTGATTTATTCTCTTTATACTTGTAGCTCAAAACCCAGCTTTGTTGCCCTTGTTTGAAATGGCAGAAAAGAAACATTTCGGGCACCGTGGCCACCCGCTCTGTCTCGCCCAGGCGGGTGTTTATGCCCTTGCATGGGCAGAGGAGCTGATGCACCGCAGTTGTTCCTGTGCTTGTTCCCTCCCCTGCAGATGGTGCAAGTTCAGGGTCCCTGTGGAGAAATGCAAAGTTTGTAGCAAATGGCAAGACCTCCCTCCCCTCTTCAAAGTCCCTTTCTTCCATTACAATGTTCGTAATGCAGACACCACCACTTGCAAACCGCCATCACCAAAATCCCGATGGAAACCGGGAGTCCCAGTGCACACAGAGCTGGGAGAGCTGCCGGGGCCACCCGGGGCCTTCCTCTGCTCTCATTGCTCCTACGGGAGGGAGCCAGCGGGGACAGATACAGGCGTAATACTCTGCAGCAGGTAACAAGACAAAAACGACAGGAGGAACCAGCTGTAACTCGGATTTGCTGTTAATGCCGTGTGTTGGAAGTCTGCTCCGCTGGCTTGGGCACATGTCCTCGTTCTAAGCGTAGAAGTTCTCCCTCGAAGCTGCTGGAGAGGGCAGGAGTTTGCTTTGAGTTACTTGCATGCTTACCGTGGTGGAAGGGGCTTTTACCTGCTTTGAGTATCCCAGTTCATTGCGTAGGTGTTTTAATTAGCTATATGTGGGTCGTCAGTATCTGTGTGAGGTGTTTTGCACTGGAGGACTCTCTTAAATGTTGCATTTTCATAAAAATGATGAATGAATTATTCTTCAACAGAAAGGTACTTCTCTTAGAGCTAGGCGAGAGAAAGAACCTTAAATTGTGTATTTCAGCAGAGTTGGCCTTGCTTTTAGGTGTTGTTGGTTTTGCCACATGGTTGCAGTGTCACGACTTAGGAAAGGCTGGATCATGCCAGCACAGGAGCGCGGAGCAGTGGAGCAGCTCGCTCAGCACGGGTGACAGCCCGTCCCCACCGCCGGGGTCTGGCAGTAGGAAAGTATTACGAGCTGCAGGAGCTTGCACGTGGTCAGGTTTTCTGTTTCTTCTTTTTTCAGAAGTAAGGTTTTATAGCTCTTCTTTAAAGGAGGGGCAAAGGAAATAAAAGAGGAGCCATCTGAATTTAATTACTCGAATAAATATACTCTCGGTGACACAATCTTTGACCTGCAGCAGACAGGAAATCAAAACCAACAGTACACCCAGATGCTCGCATCAGCCTAATGCTTAGTAACAAGAAATGAAATAAAAGCAAAAGAAGATCATCCACCCTGGTTTGGCTCATGTCATGTGAAGGGAGGTGTCAGAGCTACCGCCAGTCTGTCCTGCCTTTAGGAAGCAAACAAATAACATCAGGGGGTGTTGCAATTACCACTAATGCAGAGAAAGCATCTTGATCCTTACTTCCAGAGTGCAGAGGCGCTGTAAAAGAGTTTCTGTACAAAAAATCCTCACAATTCTTGGCATTCGTGTCTGTGTGAAGAAATTTGCATCTGTTGAAGGGAACCTATCTAAATCTAGGGCAGAATCCCATCTGTGCTGGAAATATTTTCTCTGCACTGCAGCTCTCGCTTGCACATTCTGTACCAGTTTCTCGGCCTAATCGTAAGCTAACATGGACAGACGCGTGAGCGGAGGGTGTGCGCTCCGCACGTCGCTGGTCACATCGCTGCGTCGCACGTCGCCGAGGGGTGACACGGCTGCGCGAGGGGACAGGGAAGGCAGGGGGCTGCCGCAGAGGGCAGGTGTGTGGCGGGGGCTGGCGGAGCCCCAGAAGCGGGGACCGTCTGGTGAACGTCGAGCTCCTGTCTGCACGTCGCACCTTCCCTTTGGAGCCTGCCTTGCTCTCCAGCACAGGGCTTTGCACAGGTGCCCGGAAAGCCATGAGGGTAATTCGGGGTGCTGAGGGGACCGTGTCTCAGCCAGGTTGAGACAGGTCCCAGGAAGGGAGAACCTGGTGTGCCACAGAGTCCTGCCGAATCGCACAATATCCATGCTCCCAGGCTCTGTTCCTCCTCTCTCCCCAGCAGCTGGGAATGCCAAATTCTGGCTTTATCTTCATCTTTTACTAGCTTAAGGAGCCTTGCTCCCATTTGTTAGAGCTGACAAAACTCTATAGATGTTTAAAGGCATGCTGAAATTTGAGGAGGTGATGCACCAGACATTGAGGAAGCTTTTTTCTTCTCTCGGTGGCATGATACAGATCTAATTGCTCTGCTTATTAAAATTTAAATGAAAATAATGTATGCAGTCTTTAGTAGTTTAGAACTGAGATAAGTCATTATAGGAAGGATCTCTGGATGACTAGAAATGGCTTTTAATCTTTTTATTGCAGTGTTTTTCATATTTAGTAAAGTGCATATGGAAATGCGCCGGTACAGTGTGCTTACATGTTCTCCAGCGAGTGCTGGCAGCGTTTTCACACCTCCCACTTCAGACTCGGTGTAGGGCTCCAAATTAAATGTTGTGTTGCTTTGCTTTTGTCACAGGAAGGGATGCGCTCCTTTTCCTAGCATCCAGGGCAAATGTATGGCCTAGGTAAAGATAGAAAAAGCTATGTATTTATGTCTGACATTTTCCAGGCAAGTCAGGAGATTGTCACCTGAACCTGGGTACTTGGCTCTGCCTATCCCAGTGTTCCTCCGAGTAAAGGTGTAATTACATGTTCATTATTTCTGCTCTTCTCTGTGTGTGTTGAAGGGAATATCCCATCAATTTGGAGGGAAAAGAGATGCTCTGGGTTTTTCCCTGTCAGTGCTGGGAAAGTGTTTTGTTTCTGGGGACGACCGGGGCGAAGGGCCGGGAGGTGTGCGAGTGCAGGGCCTGTTGGTGGAATGCCATCCTGCTTGTGCGGATGCCGGTGGCACGGCCGCGGCGCCCTGCTGCAGCACATGGCTGGGCTCCTTGGCCATCCGTGGTCCCACTGTGAGCAGCAAGGCAAAGCGCCCGGGCGCCCAGGGCGAGGTGCAGAACCCTGTTAAAAGTGCTGCTGGCAGCTTGGAGAGCGCCGGGACGGCCCCGCAGTGCATTCCCCTGACGAGCAGGGAATAAACAGGTTAAAACCGGAGCCAGTGGAGTTTTGTTTACCAGATGTGAAGTTGCCCACATCTTGTCTGCATTGATCCTTTATTCTCGGCTTTGTGCCTCCCCTGTGCTCCGTGTCGGGGTCTGCTCCCTGAATCTTGCTTTGAATACATCGAACACTCACTGTGGCTCAGGCAGAACTGGGTCAAGTTTCGTGCAAATCTGAAATCGTTCTGGAGTGCCCGAAAGCTGATTTATGCATTCATATATATGGAAAAAAAAGCTGTTTGACTGAATTCTGCTTTGAATTTTGGGGTTTCTTTCATCTTGGCGCTCCTGGGAATGAAAGCAAAGCGCATACATTGCTGCAGCCTGAGCGTGGTGGTTTTGCTCCACGCCAGAGCTTGCTGCACGCTCCCCTCTCGTAGTCTGTTACTACTTGTTCATGTATTTATTATTAATTTTTACTATTATTAATAATAATGATGTCAATCATTGATTTTAAAAGCTACACCTCTTTTTTAAACAAAATGAGTAGCATGAATTAGACAAGTAAGTGCACAGTAGAATTGGCAATAAACAGGGCAGTCTCCAAATGGACTCAAAATGTGCAGAGGAAGGAAGGTCAGAGGAGAGCAGTGAAGTGTGGTAACTCTGAAGCCTTATCTGATGCCCTCTCTGGTGCTGGCTGGGAACGGTGCTTCGTGCAGGACGCACCAGCTAGGCAGACACCCCGGGAAGTTTCTCTGGTACATGCTCCTGCCTCCAGCAGTCTGGATTTAATCATCCTAGCATAAGGATGATTATCTATCATCCCATCTTGTGTTTAATAGTTCTCGATGGATTTTTCCTTTGTGAATCGGTGTAAGTGCTTTCAGAGCAGTCATGCTGAGTTCTGGTTCTCAGGAGCGCTCTGTGGAGGAGTGCCTTTACAGGGAGCAGGTTTGCTTTCATCCTGTCACCTGATAATTGTGTTTGATGCCACATAGTTCCCGTGTTACAAGAAATAATGACGGATCATTCCGAACACTCCCTCCACGCCACTCGCACTTGCCTGCATCGATGCCGTGGTTCTCTCTTGCCTCTTGCAGGCTGGAAAGCCCGGCTCCTCTCTCTGGAAGCTGTTCCCGTCGTAGCTCACCCGCTTGCCCTGCTTCTGAGTGTGTTCGCAGCCGTGCTGTGCGTCACCGTTGGTACCAATATTGATCCGTTTAAACTGAGGTTTGGGACTGTCGTTACAGCTGAGGATGCCATAATCGTGAAGCTTTTTCCAGTGCAGTTGTTTTCCCATATCGAACACAAGAAGAGCCTTCCCGTGCTTTTGCCCAGGTTGCAGAAGTGGCATTGGCAAGGGTGAGGCTAGCTGCAGTTGTCTGAAGTAGCCTAGGTTTTGCTCAAGGTTGTACTTACTACACCAGCCAAGTTTCATCTGCAGATTTTGTTTTCCTCCCCCAGTGGAGTTGCTCTTAGGATAACAAATGTCAGAATTCGCAAACCTCTTAATCGCATGTGCGTCATGGCATTTTCCTTTCTGCCTTCCTTTCAGCAGATTTTTATGCTTTCTTCCTCGGCTTTCAGGCCTGAGTGTGATAGTTTGAAATGCAAAGTGATCGCTGTGACCGCCTAGGGGTTTCGCTAGCCTCGCAGCCCGCCAGCTGATGCCCTTCTCGCTCTGCAGCCGCAGCGGCCGGGTTGTTTCGGTGCCTCCTTGCCCCTCCGCGCTGCTGGGCTGCGGCTGGGGATGTGCGGGACACACCTTGGGCTCTGTCACTTTGCTCCTGCTCTCTCTTGCATAGGTGTAAATTGGGATTAAATGCCTGGCTGCTGCAGCACTGTGACTTACTGAGAACCCCCTTGGACCTCCTTTCTGGGCTGCTTTTTCGTAGGCTGAGGCAGCAGGGTAACTGCTGTGTTTTCCCAACACCAAACGTTACCCCTTTACCTTCCCTGCCCGCCCTGCCTGTGGCTGTTCGTGGCAGCCTGTGCAGGTTTGCGGAGAAATTGCGTTTCCCTGGCACAGCTTGGGTGGGCTCGCAGACCCCCACCTTTTGGATTGGGCTTCTTGTGCACAGCGAGAGGTCCCAGGGCTCGCGGGGCAGCGTGGTGGCATGGCAGATGCTATCGTCCAGTTGTAGCCGTTAGCGCATCACTGTCAAAAGGGTTACTGCACCATAACCATAATCTCGTTGTTTATTCAGTGCTGTATATGACTGTAAGAACATATTTGTATTTCATATGGCAGCCGTCTCCTTGTCTCCAGTTTCCTGTGCTCAGCTCATGAAGCATGTTTTTCCTTAAAGAAAATAAGCAGTATCTCAGGAAGAGCTGAAATGTGGTTTTCATTTACTGTGGTACAGAAATGACAGATTGAAAGATTTCCTTTTGTGTTTATTCCGTGTACTTATTTAATTGAATTCAAGGTTGATTTACCAGTTAGGGGTTACAATTAAAATAATTAATGCTTCTGTTCTGAGGAAAGTTCCTAAAGGCTGTATTTTCCTCAGATAGTTTGGAGGGCTTTCAGAAAGCTCAGCTGCAGAAGAGAAAAGAGGCACCATTCTTAAACGAAACGCGACAGAAATTAATACATTTGCTGATGCCTACAAATGTTCGGTTTCATTGAAAGTCTGTGCAGTTGCTCATACAGAATAATGTGCACCAGCAGAGCATATATGGAAAAAATACGGAATACCTCTGTTGTGGGTGGATCTGCCCTTCCCCGTTGCATAGCTGGGAGCTGGCGGGTCCCGCTCCATTTGCTCGGGCTGGCACCTGGCGCTGCTCAGGCAGTTCAGGGCCCCTTAGCCTTGTGTCCGGGGCTTCCTGCGCTGCTGAGTAAACAGCCCCTGGCCTTTTTCTGCTTTATTTGCATGTGTATTGTCAGATGGTTGTATGCTCTGCAGAACTAAAAAATGTGTGCCTTTTCACCAAGTGGAGGAATATTTCCATTCCTTTCTTCTTACCACCTAAAATAGTCTTGTGATTGATGAAAGATGTTTTTGTTTGCAGGTACAATACCTTGCCAAGCCGAAGAACGCTAAAAAATTCCAGATTAGTGAGTAAAAAAGACGACGTTCATGTCTGCATCATGTGTTTGCGTGCCATAATGAATTACCAGGTATTTCCCTTTTCATTCTTTTGGACCACATAACTGTTTTGTTGTTGGGAGGGAAAGGTTAGCGGTGAATTACTAAGGTGAAGCTGATGTGCGGGTTTAAATTCTTATTCATTCTTGGACAGCGTAGCTGGGAAGCTGTACGTAACACAGTCCTTGTCTACCTGTGCAGTTGGCACACGTGAAGACACACAGATAAGAGCACATGTGTGTTGGGCCAGTTCCTGTTTGCAGTGATGGGCTTCGTTTGCACTAACTCATTCGACATGCATCTGCACGACTGAAGTTACAATTTTCTCAGAATTTAGCATTAAGGTGGAGGAAATAAGAGAATTTTTAGAAGAGTTGGAGTTAGACACTGATGGAAAATACAAGATTTCATTTAGTTGCATGCTTATTGCAAGGCTATTGTAATAACCGCAAGCCAAAGAATAAACTAGACCAAAGCCAATCTTATTTCCATGAGTTTCTTTTACCTTTGGTGGGATGCTGTGTTCATAAGGCATGCCCAGGTAGCTTCGGATACTTTGGATTTTTCGCTAAAACGCTAACAGCTAACAGTTATGTGAACATCTTTATTATGAGCTGTGTGGTCTTATGAGGTACTTCTAACACCGCTGCAGATGTGAGCTCTGCTCTTGGTGATGCCAGCTCCCTGGGAGTTACAGGGCTTCTTACCTCTAATAGGAAGAATGCAAGCAATGGTGCAGTGGTGGTAATAACCGATACTGTGTTTTCCAAAGCAATTCTTTTTTTTGTTTTTGGAGAGCAGACCCAGCAGTACTCGTGCAGTAGCTGCATGCGGCAGTTGCTCTCTGGCAGCATGCGTGTTGGAGAAGGGATTTTGGCAGCTGAACTGCAAATTCCCCTTGGAGAGTGCATGGCACACTTGACTGTCAGAATTAAGAAAAGTGTTGGGGGGGAGGTAAGGACGGGCAGAGGGGTTGTCTGTGTGTGGGAGCAGCTCTTGGACTCCTTTTTGTTGGCCGACATGGCCAAACCAAGTATTTTCAACACGTGGTGACAGAATAGTTTTTAGGCATGGTGTGAGATGGAAATGTGCTGACTGACTTGGTAAAACTCGACAACGTTTTGTTTGGCTTACAGTATTGTGAAAGACTGCCAGATCTGGTCAGAGATACGTAATTTGTTGGGTTTTAAAAATAATAATTTCAGTTTCAAAGCTGAAACAATATTTTCCCCTTCTGTTTTCAGTATGGATTCAATATGGTCATGTCGCATCCACATGCCGTTAATGAAATTGCACTAAGTTTGAACAACAAGAATCCCAGGTAGGCTGTACTTGCTATTAGAGAATTTAAGAAGTAGGTAAGTAAAGAGTACATGGAAGAGGATTTTCACAGATATGTTTATGCAGAAACCTGTAGCAAAAGTCAGACTTTGTTCTGAATCAGATTCAATCTGTATTATGGTGGAAATAGATGAGCAATTGCCATCTAGTTCCATCGGTTTCAGAAGCTACTGACTCTTCAGCTGTTCCTTTGCTGCTTGAGCTCTCCAGCTCTGCTGCAGTGCAAAGAAGACCCTGCTGATCCTGAGCAGCTTCACGTGGGATTTTCCTGAAGAAACTAAATTTTCTTCAATAAATTTTGTTGGAGGGGTCCTCAGGTTTGAATTTCTTAGAGAGAAGGTTTTGTTCTTGTTCTGCCTCTGTGCAGCACCTGACTGAGCATCGGGTGCCTCTTCAACCGCAGCAACAATTTTGTAATCGCACAGTGGAACTAATTGCTGCAAGGCCGTGTCCCTTCTTCTCCCTGCACACGCTTGTGACCCTGGCAGCTGCTTCCAGCAAGACCTGGAGCTGCAGACCTCTTGCATGTCTAGTGAAAACAGATCTGACATACTGATGTTTGCAAGGAAAGGTAAAACTGGGAGATGAGGCAAAACTAAACAGCACTATATAGAGAAAGCACCTTTGCTTAGACTGTCCACTTGCCTTGCAGTGCACTGCTTGAAATCTTGTCCTGATGGAAGTGGGTGCTTCCTTCCTCTCTTTTATTGAGGCTTAAGTCAGCAAGCCTGAGCACAGCAGAAATGGGAAGGATATGGGAAGTTTATTGTTTTTATCATTTTTGGTGTCTTGAGCCTGGAAATCAGGTGATTAAGAGACAACTTAAGCTTTTGTTTTTGAAAGAGGAGGGCTATTTAAATTCCTGATTGTTTAAAAATAATGCTTTCAAATGTGGCTAAAATAATAGAAAGACAAAATTTAATGTTATTGCTGTTCGAAACCTAATTACTTTTTGTTTTAGCCCCATCGTTTTTGAAGAAACCTGAGTTTTGAGTGCTTAGGGTTGGCTGAGATGTGCACAAAGGGAAGCAGCAGCTCTGAGATGCACTGGAGCATTGATCCCATCCACACTGCAGAGCTAGGTGCCACGAGAGCTGGCAGGCCAGGGGGAGGATGAATGTAGGGAGCAGTCGTAGTCTCCGTCTCTTCTGTCTGTGCCCAAACGAGTGATGCCAACACAGCGGTACCGTGCTCTCCCCCTCCCCACGCCGGTCGCAGATGCGCAGGCAGCATGCAGGGGAGGGCTCCAGCCAGCCTTGAGACCTGTGCATCCTCCTGGCCACGCCGCGTGCAGGCATCTTCGTACCCTTTCCCCGCACGCACAGTTCATAGCCTGCCCTTGCACAGGATAATGCTGATGAGCCATAGTAAGAACTCCTTGAGCCTGTCTGAAAGAGCTTGGGTTTTCTTCTTGTGGCAGGAAAAAAAATTGATGAGTAAGAATTGAAGGTGATCCATATAAAATTTCCTAGGAAAGTGAACATTTTATCTGGTTTCCAAAGATAACGTTGACACTTTGAAAGCCAAAAGGTATTTCTTTTTCTGTGACATCTGGTTTGAGTCAATGCTTAAGCATGAGACTAATTTCGTATGTGTCTGCATGATTTTAATATCTGCTCATAGCTCATCTGGCCGTAAAGTCCGGTTGGTGCTTTTGCCTTATGTGAACCCTGTAAGAAAGTACTGGGGATTATTTATATTAGAACCACACTGAGTCTGTTGCATGCTTTTCTTTCAGTAATCGGTTGTCTTCTCCCCAGCATTAATACGCCTGTGTTAGCACTGCTGTCAGTCAGTTGCCCAGATTTCTGATTCAAGAGGGGGGAGACGTGCTAAGGCATCCTGTATTCACTTCAGTGTGCCACGTCTTACTTTTTTTGTGACTACAAATAATACAAATTGTCACAGAAAATAATTCAGATTTGTGTCAGGGGAGATAGAGATGTGAATTAAAAGCACGTTCACCAAGGACTGCACTCAGAGGGAGCGGGCTGTGCTGCGGTGCAGGCAGCTGGTGTGCGGTTGCCTAAAACTGCCTCCTGGCCGAGTTTGTGCAGGGGAGCTCCCCGGGAGGGCCAGCGATCGAAGGCTGATATTGTCTGCCTTTACCGGATCGATGTAACTGCCATTGGTTTGCTTGAATTTCCACAAGTACAATTTGTGATTTAAATTCTTGCATGCTTTGAGAAGCATTAAAATGGGGGAGAGTTGCATGATCCCGGGAGACTCAAAATACCCTGGATCAGACAATGCCCAGCATTATGCATCCTGCAGGTTTACTCGTTTCAAGAGGCTGAATGCAAACTACTGGATGCAAACTACTTCTCCCAGCGTCTGCACATCATTTTGCAAACAGGTAGAAGGTGTTCGGCACATGCTTGTCATTGATTGCCACAGTTTCGTTTCTTTACAGGACAAAGGCCCTCGTCTTAGAACTTTTAGCTGCTGTTTGTCTCGTCAGAGGAGGGCATGAAATCATTTTGTCTGCGTTTGATAACTTCAAGGAGGTACGTTTTTCTGCTTTATCAGAATTTGATATGTATGTCTGTAGTTCTCTTACACAGCGTTGGCTAGAGCTTTCTCATTCATCTAAATTTCTTAGACTAAGGATTTTCCATTAACTGTAGATTTTCCCTAAATCACTTTGAGCTGCGTAGATGACAGTGATGGTTGTGCCATCGTTTTCTGCACTTTTGTGCAAAAAAGCTGTAATCCCAACAAGGTGAATCCAGTCTGTGAGTTGCTCCCTTTACCTTTTGGTAAGTCGAGCTGTATCCCTGGAATGGAGGGCTAATGGAGATTTGGAGAGCTTTACTCCCCTTCTTCTGTTTCTGAACGCTTTTGTATGTTCTTAAATGAAATAACCAGGAGTTGTGGATTAGAGCTCCCGTTTTCAGAGCCATTTACACAAGCCTTTGAAATGCAAAATTCATGGTTTTACTATCAGCAAGAATTTTATTTGTGAAGAAATTACAAAACCAAGTCTCTGTGGTAAAACCCTGACTCTGCTGAAATTAATACAGGTGTTCTGATTTGCTCAACGGGGGCAAAACTGTCATTCGTATGTGTGTAAATTCAAGTGTATCACGTTTGCATACAGTGGTTAATGGGACTTGAGAACATTGTATGAATGTTCACAATTACTGGTGTGGGAATCGAGCACAAGAAAGCTGCTATTCTAGTTTATTTTGAATATTGGATATATGTGTGGATGTATTATCAAAGAAAAAATGAATCTAGTCTTACCAGCTCAAAAATTGTTAAACTTGATGAGTCCCAGCTGGACTGTGTATAAACATGTAGCAGGTTTTAACTTAATGCCATTGTTGCTGTAAGTGGGTTAATGCAGATGATCAACGAGCCGAGTTGTTAATTTTTTTACTTTTTGTGTTTTGGGAATTATTTCTGGTAGAGAGATACCAATCTCTGATTTACATCCGCTGTAAATATTTGCATGTCGTAGGGTTCTACCATAACTGTAGTTCTGAGGTTATTGCCAGTATACAGAGCCGGAGCAAAAGGTTTGAAGTCGTCTCCAGTGTGGTCCTGTTGTGGAAACCTTGGTTTTGCAAGACCAGACCTGTCCTAAATGTGAGCTTTGTTGTGTATTTCCTAAGAACAGAGCTACTGGGAATGGCGTGGCTGCTGGCGAGGCTTCACCTGGGGTGAAGCTGAATTCAGGTTGAGATTATTTTGTAACCATGGAGAAAGCCTTACTTTTGGGTTCCACCAACAAAAGGGATGGTCAGAGTGTGGAAATAAGGCATTCGGTTTCCAGTGGGACAAGGTCTGCAGTCACAGAGCTGGACCTTGAAGCTTTAGTTTGGTTCTTTCATTTATTCATTGGTAGCCTTGGGCGAGTTACTGGTATCTGTGAGTTTTTGTGCACCTTTGTGAAACAAAGGAATAATGGAAGCGAAAGCAAGTGAGATTGTTTTGAGAACAATTTTGTAATATCTGAGAAGTGCTTTAAATAGGAGAAGCACTGTAAACCTGTGACAGTGCAATGTTAATATTCCGGCTTAAATTCTCTGTGGCTTGTTGCTACACTATTAGAGAAGAAACATGGCCCATTAGGGAGGACAGCGATGGCGATTACAGATAAGTGTGGCAAACGACTGTAGCAGAAATGCTGCTCGTCAGGACGGTCTGTGGGGCTCGCTGAACAGGCCCAGTGCATGTCACAGGGGAAGGATGTGCAAAGTCCCTTTTGCTACCTTACCTTCCTTGATCTCCAGTCAAGTTTTTGCTCCTTCCTTTCCTTCCAAGTACTCTGTCATCTTCTTTCTCCTGCTGACATTCAGAAATTCTTACGTAGCCCAATCAGTTTGTCTTCCATTATTTATTGATTCCATTCCCGTTTGTGTTTGATCCAGTCGTTTGCTACGTGGAACTGTTGGACGTTGCAGGTGAAGCAGGTGTGCGAGGAGGGGCATTTTACCTTTCTAATTTCTGCCTTCATCTGTTCTTCTGTTATCCCATTATCCTGCTTATTCTTGCTCTGTACTGTTGTTTTCCAGTTTCCTCCTGGGCAACTTTCAGTAATGGTTTCAAGTCTTTATGTTTACAGTTCATTCCACTGGTATATTAGGAACCTCTGAGTTACTGGCATGTAAAGTAACCAGGGTTAAATTTCTAGCAGGATACTTCCAATTTAAATTACTGTAGGCTCAGTAATATTTGTGTGGCTTCTGTAAGTATGCGTTGCAAGGCTGCCTCAGCTTCACTGTGGTTCTTTCATCAGACACAGCATACGTGTTTAGGACAGATTAGACTTGTCGAACTAGATTTCTGCCACCCTATCTCCTTGCCATAAAATAACTTCAAAAGAAACCTGAACTCCTGTCTATTGCTCACCCTATAATAAAGTCAGTAGAAAAAAACAGGATATTTCGGACCAAATTCTACTCTTATTTGCATCAGGGAGAACATCAAATATTTTCATTAGGCTTTGAGCTTTGCTCTGATGTAAATGAGAACAGAATTTTGTTCTCAGGATTTGACTGAGCTGGAAAACCACAGCTGATCTGAATCTTGTCAAGCATTCTTTTTGAAAATGGCTTTTGATTTGAAAATGATTTTACAGGCCGGTTTTTTCTGGCTGGGGTCAGGATTTTCAAATGGACAGTTTGTTTTCTTAAGGTGTCTCTTGAAAATTATTCTTGCCCACTTACTGCACCAGAAAGCCTTGGTTCCTGTGCACAGGCTGTTTCCCTCTGCAGGGGACGCAGCACTGTGCATTGCAGACATAGCCCAGTGCTGTCTTTCCAGTAAATAATTAGGATAATGTTGAACAGGTCGCTTCTGAAAATGGAAACACATGAAGCCACTGAAGCAACCAAGAATGTGCAATAACCTAGGAGCTTGAGAAGGAATGGAATATAGCAGAACTCAACAGGAAAAAATCGAGAACTGTTGTTACTGGGGGGAAATGGAGAGCAAGGGAGGGAAGGAGTAGCTTGGCGTGGGGGGAAGGAGGGGCAGGTGTTTTGTGCCAGTTCATTAGCAGTGTTGAGGAAGCCAGGCTTTGCACAATTGCACTGATTTTGGGAAACGTGAACTCCTGTTTCAATCCAGTGACAGAGCTGTTGAATACCTTTTTCTTGTTCTGCCAAAGGGCAGGAAGCAGTTACAGTGCAATCCTTGTCCGTATGGCAAGGAAGAAATTCGTAATTTTAAGGGAGACATCAGTGTTAGTTTCTCATCTGTCTTTGTGTTTCCCCTTTGTGTTCTCTGTAGTGCTGACAGGAGCTTGCATGTTGAGGAGAAGCAGGGGATGGTGAAGGCTGGTCTCGTGATGCACATGTCTGCTTTCTGCAGCCTGCTCCCCGGTTTGGGAACTGTTCAGTACTGCCAGAACAGCAACTTCCAGCCCTCTGAGGGGCACCTTCTGGGTTTGGTCACTCCTTCCAGGCCAGTGCAGATGTTGGGCGAATCATTTCCAGTTTCCAGGCCAAATTTAGCTCATCCCTTCTCAGGAGGTCTCGGTCTGGACAAATGGGAAAGAAAGTTAAAAAGAGCTTTGTTTTCACGTACAGAAAGTGGCTCTGGGTGTGCTCTGGGCCACTCACACTCTGCATGTGGAAAACTTCCTTTTTCTGTATGAGGCTTGGCTGAATTCTGCTGTACTTAGGGGAAATCACTGGGAGTTTCTGTGCCACATGTAACCCACGTGGATAGCCAGGGGCGTTCGCTGTTTCCTTATCTGTCTGATAGTTTCTGGCCTGTTGCCGGTTCTGTTTGCAGCCACCTCTTATTCCCAGCATCTCACACTGAAGGAAAACGCTGTTTGAATGGGATGTGGCAGCTTTGGCTGGATGAGCTATTCAGCACTGCCACGACCCCTGCATTTACCCACTTGCAACTGGGCTTCCTTAGCAATATTCCCAGGTCCTTTGTGCTTGTTTCCATGGATTTGTGAGAACTGGCTACAGGGTTTTATCCGAGTTGCCTGGGATTTGTGTTACAGGATGAGCAAATGCACTTTAGCAGAATGCCAGGGGGAGAAAATGAGAGTAGAGTTAGCCTCAAGACAACTTTGTAGGAGCTGTGGGGGTCACAGACCAGATGCTAAGAGCCTGTGCCCCATTTAAATTGAAGCAGGCTGAGTACACCATTGGAAAACAAGATATATTCTCCTAATGCTTCTTCAGAGCAGTTAATTCATTTTAATAGTGTGATTCCATGTGTGGATATACAGAGAATTAAACTGCTGTCTTTTACTGCCAACAATAAAACCTTTGTTTTACTGTTATTTCATTACTTACTGCTTCTTGAAGGAGGCATGCTGCTTTGAATTCACAGAGGCAGTGTTGCACTGGGATTTGGGCGCTTTGTTGTCCTGGTGAGTCTGTCTGTGGCCATCAGAAGTCGTGGGAGCCAGCATGGTGCAAGTATGCAGCTTCTCACGCACTTCTCCTCGCTTCACATGGACAGGACTCGGAGGCTCTGCTGCTTACACCACGGCACGGCCACCCGCCACTCACTTGGGGCACAAAGCAAGCATCATTCCAAAGCTGTCCTTGCTCTGTGTCGTTTTACTGACATTTTGCCATAATCAACTTTGTTCATTGCTGCCTTTTCAAGGAAGGATGCTTTCGTGTTGATGAGATTGTACAACTTGAGAAAGTCATTTCATCTTTGGTGCCATTGACCAGATACTGCTAATAAGCCTTGATGTCGAGAGCGAGTTGCACAGGAGATGTCCTGCCGCAGCTGATGCTAGTTGGAAGATGAACGTTTTACAGAGCTGAGAAAAAGAACAAATAACCAAGCCTGCTATTCTCATGTCAGATTTCTGCGGTGAGGTAGAGGGGTCTGCCTCCTGATGAAGAAACACTTTCCACGCTGAGAGGGCAGCTGTAATGGGAGTCGGCTGCACCCTGCCAGCTCTTCATCCAGGAGGCAAGGAGCGGTGCGTGGGAAAATGTGGCACTTCACGCAGCTGGCATTTTGAATTGAGGAAAAAATATGTTTTAAATAGCATATTCAAAATATTCCAGGGGAAATTTCACTTCACTGAGCTCCGCTGGTGACGTGTGTGACCTGACTTCCCCTCACCAGCAGGATAACGAGCTGTTGGTTGCTGCCATCCCTGGATGCTCCTGATCTCCCAGGCCAGGTGGGGAATCGCCAGAGGCTGGGCTGTGGTGGCTTGGTGTCCGCTTGCGCAGTCACAGCGTGTCGGTCTCTGGCTCGTTCCTCTGCAAACCAGTCCATCGGGTGTAAGAGCAGTTCTTAAACACACGTTGCATTTTTCTCCCTCTTCTGGTCTGAGTGCCAAAGACCCATGTTGCTTGGCGTTCGTCTGGGAAGTGCACCTCACTGAGGAGCGTCTGCTCTCCCAGCTGACCTGCGTAGCACTCTGCTGAAGACCAGCACATCTTCTAACTGGGGACAGCTCTTGCCGGCGGTCTGCTCCCAGGTGGTGTGAAGCAAGTGCGGATGGGAACCTGGTACCGATGGATGGGATGCTGATGGTTGCTGATGGTGCATCACCTTCGGGTGTCCCCTGTGCTGACAAGAGCGACCAGCTCAGGGGCTGGCCACCGTCAGCTGCAGCCCTGCAAGAGGGTGCTGCTGGCCTGAGCACCGTGCTTGGTCAGGCTCGCTGCAGCGGTGCGCGGTGGTGCCCGGATGGAAACCCGGGCTCGGGCTCCTCAGGGCCAGTTCTGAGTTGTGGTGTGGGCTACTTCTGCTCTGCGGTGACGTTTCTTATGGTTGTGCGTTCCCAGCAAAAGCTACCTAATGCTTGGCCCGTTACATGTCCATATGTGTATCTGTGTATACATATATACGAGTGTATGTATATTTATATACACCTTTGTCTGTTGGGTTAGGTTTAAGGACCTTGTGCTTACAGAGCAGTCTGGTAGAGAAATTTGGTGAGAATGTCCAGAAATAGAACTAACAAAAAAGTTCTTGTTAAACAGAATTAAACCTCATTGAGGCTATGAATGCAAAAAGCTGTTTTGCAGCTCATCTTGGCCTTGGTTCAAAATTATTTTTTTTTTTTGCAGCATTTCTAATTATCTGTTTTATTTACATGCTTTATAAGCTTTTCATTTACCAAAAGCATACTAGCCAATAAATGAACAACTTCAGTAAGTTTACTTGTTGAAAAAAATCCCAACCCAACAACTCTAATGTATTGCATAATGAAAACAGTTAGAAAGAAATTGTGGTTTTTTTTGCAAATACTAATTTCTTCAGTTTTTGTTAAGATCTGAAAATATAAGTTTTCGAATATACTTCACAGCACTCTGAACTAACATTTTAAGGAGCAAAATCTTAGATCCTTATTCAGCTTTTCTGCATTTTAAATATAGAATTTCCTTTAATAACAACTATTTCTGAGAAAAGACCAGAGGGCTCTACCACTCTTTTTTTTTTTTTTTTTAATAAGCATAATTGTAGTTTTAAAATAGATCCAAACTGAGGAGGCAGAAGAATTGACCGAGATCTGTTGCGAGACAGAAAGCCGGCCAGAAATAATCCTGGCTCTCTGCAGGAAACACTTCCTGACATTGGCTCTAATCCAGCAAAGCAGTTAAATTGCTTATTATATAAGCATATACCAAAATAATTGAATTCAGTAAGGTGAGTGTATGCCTGTGTGCTTCTCCATATGGGAAATAATTTTAGAGTTTAAAAATAAAAATAGAATTGAGGTGCTTTTCTGAAGATGAACCATATTTCTCAAAAAAACCACCTCATTTTGCTCTAAGACAAGAGGAAATGCCAAAAAAAAAACAACCAAAAACCAAACCTCTTGGAATTCAGATGATCCAGAAACCTTTTGGGAAGCTCATCATTTGGTGGTTATTCCAGCATCTGAACTTTCCCGTGTGCTCGGCAGAGAAGAGTCAGCGTAACTCCTTGAAGGCCAGGAAAGGAGAGGGGTCCGGGATGCTGGTGTTCCCTCTCATTTAACATCAGTTTAATTGACTTATTTGTGCTCTGCTCTGCAATATCTGACAGGTGAGAAGAATTGCAATCCCATCACACATCGTGTACTTATCATATTAATGCTGTGCGTATAATGGCAGGATTCATTTGCATTGCTGCGTAGCGAGCTGGCAAGCCAACGCATGGCAAATGAACCTCATTGTTTACCTCCATCAGTTTTCACTCCGGCGAAGTGAGACAATATTGTTCAGCCCTAAGTTTTCACAATAATTGATTCAGAGTCAGATTTCTCTATTTGAATAATGAATGACAGCACTGAAAACAGCAGAACTGAATTATTCTTACAGGCCATTATAATAACTCAGTACTAGAAGAAACAGTTTGCAAGTGCTGGAAAATGTAAATACGTTTGTTGTCTTTTCTACTACAGCAATATTTTCAGAGTGCCTTAACCCTGCTGGTAGACAAGTAAAAGGTATTTTAACCTAGTAAGTATTAAGTAACTGTTTACTTAACCAGTAACTTACGAGAAAATTGATTTTTTGTTCTTCAGCAAACTGCAAAAATGTCAGCATGATCAGTCAAAACAAAGCGTTCCTGTTGAGCGCTGCTTGCCCATGGTGGGATCTGCTGACCACAGTGGGCTGTTGTGGGGGAGAGAAAGCAAGCATTGTGCCGCCGGGACAAAGGAGCACAGACAGGAGAAAAGGTTTACAATGGGTCCCATGAATTTTTGGGTTGCGTATACATCAGGCTGTTCATAACACCGTGTCCAGTATGGGCTGTGTTAGTGTGCACAGTGCATGTTTGCTGTGAAATGATGCTCCTCGCCTGAGATCAGTCACTCTTCCTGCACTCAGAAGGTTGTGGAAGGAGGAGGGAGCAGCTTAAAATAACCTTTGGGCAACACGCGGGTAGATGGTCAGTTTAACATTTGCGCTGACAGAAAATGTGCTGTATTGCAAAGCCTCTGCTAAGGTTTATGTATTTTGAATTTAGTCCTTCAGAGGGTTGTTTTCCCTGACTTGCTGTCCTTTGCCCTGTCAGACCATATTCACCTCAAGTGTAAATGCAGACAAAATGGTTTTATTTTCTGTGTGGACTTGAGACCAGCAGCTGTTACCTGCTTCCTGCATTTTGTAAGTTGGTGAGCTCGGTAATGGCTTTTCTACGAACATATGTTGCTAGCTGAGAGCTGTCGTTCTCTCTCCCCTGCTTTGCTGAAACAAACTCGCATCGAGGCGGCTGCAGTAGGCAGTTTCTGGGCTGGATGGGGCTCTGTGTCTCAGGCTTACGAGCATCAGTCCTCCAGATGTGGAGGAGATAGTGGTCTGGCAGCTGTGTCTCGCAGTGTGCGTTTTGCACGGTTGGCCAACAAGCTGTAACTCCAAAGCCTGAAAATACTGCCTGCGTTCACTGCCATCTCCATATGGAGCACGCTATATTTGCTTGTGGTGAGGTTCAGTTACAAGCTCAGTTCTCCAGCAAAATGAGATGGCACTTTGTGTTGTTAGATAACTGTCTGAGGTAGGAGGACGATGTGCTTCGGTCAGCCTGGATTTTCACTTTGTCTGACACTGCACATGGAAATGTTGTCATTTTTTCAAAATGCCCCCGTTGTCATTTGCTGTCTGCCCCGGCTGCCTTTCTGGAGCTTCTTGGCAATCAGGCCACGTGAGCAGGAGCAACACGTGTGTTGTCGTATTTGAACTTTGCTCTTGGGTGGTCTAGATGTGAACTGCGTGACCTGAAAGCACTGCCAGGTGGATATGGATATAATTGTCACAACATTTTTCATAACAGATCCTTTTGCTTCCTTACAGGATTGTATTGTACCTTTGTAATGGATCCGCGAAGGGCTTACCTTGTTAGCACCCAAAGCCCTTCCAAAGAAAGGACCCTTCGTGGGTGGTTTTCCATAAAGCCACATTGTTCTTCTAGAATGACGTGGGCTTAATGCAACCTAAAAAGATTTTTTCGCAACCTAAGTAGAGACAGAGGCCTTTTATAGCTGTGGTAACCCGTTTAATCTTTCTTCTTACATAGAATAATGCTAATAAAAGAAAGATCAGTCTTTCTTAGTCCCAGCCATACTTTAAATGCAAATGACAGACCTTGGAAATTTATTCAAATATAAATGGCAACATATGGTTTTATGTGGTGGGATTTGATTTCAGCATTCGTCTTGGATTTTGGCCATCTTCAGGCTGTAGGCTTCATCTACAGTTTCATTCTCTTTAATCTTCCAGGATAAATTATATCATTTCTGATAGTCAGCTCACTGTCTCTTGAAACACACATGTTCCCAGCACTGACTCATCTGATGATAGTGTGAAATATCTGCAAGCAGCCGCTGAAAGCCACAGGTTGTTGTTGCTTTTCCTATTGCTATCAGCTGCTGTATCCAGCCAGCCAGGGCTGCTGGATTCCCCTGATTGGCAATTGTCTGCTGGGCTTCTATCACTTCGAGTTGCTCCCCAATTTAATTAGTCAACCCTACACGGCTGGTAGTTGTTTATGTCAGCTTTTCTCATCCATGTGGAACTGTTTACGTTAGATTTCCCAGAAATCAGTCCTTCTGGCTTTTATTGTTGAGTGATCATATGTACCATTATCATGTTTATTTCCATAGTACGTGATCTTGTTTAAGTCAGCCCCATTTTTTCTCAAGTGGGTACAAGAGAGGTGTAATTGTTTAGAACTCAAACTTGAGATGAACCTATTTTTCCTTTTCTTGTATTGACTCCAACTGTTTTGTGGGAAAGGGAGAGTACAGAGAGCGTAGGAAGAACTTGCAGTTGGTTGAATTGAAATACCATGCCATTTACTATAGTAGGAAAAAAATGGCTTGGATAATAATGCAGGGATGAATGCAGCTAAGGAGCCTGTGGTGCAAATCAAGGAGAGGGTTCTTCGGGTTTGGTTGAGTGGGAGTTGGATCAGGCCCAGTGTACGCCTCTGAAATCAAATTACATTGGCAGGCAGCTGCTGCCTTTGATCCTTACAGTGCAAGTGGGTTCCTGAAACTCTGCCAGATCCTGGTTTTCTCTTTGGCTCTTCCTGGTGGAAGTCAGCCTCTTCGCAGCGACTCATCCCTTCTCTTCCTGAAGGGTGTGTTGCTTCTGCCTGCAAGCATACGTGGCCCAGGAGAGGCGTGCAGCGAAGCAGCAGCATATGCCTGCAGGCTGGCCCCTTTCCAGGTGACAAAGAGTGAGTTTGACAGGCCCTCGGTAAGAGGGTGCCTGGTAGGGCGCTCGCGTTAAGTGCCCGGCATAGGTCAGGGTGCTGCACATTCATTGAAGCTGAGCTTCTTCATGCAGAAACCATTCCTGGTTCTGCATGCAGAGAGTGGAGGATGCTCTGGTCCCTGCTCGAGAGTGCTCATTTGATCTCTTGCTTCTAAATGCACACTGGAGCAGCCAGGGGAGTTATGCCAAAATGCTCATAATGATCTCTGTATCTTCCCAAGGGCACTTCTGACCATTTTGGACTTGAGTTTGGACATCTGGTGGCTTTACAGAGCCTAAGCCTCTTTATCAGTGAGGCCAGCCCTTGTGCCACCACCATCTGCAAAGCACAGCGTGCTGCAGGGCTGGAGCAGGAACTCGCTCATTTGCCCTCAGATTTAGAAATGTTTAGGAACTGCCCTCACTCTGTGTATACAGTATTTGGGCTTTGATCTCCCAGCAAAAGATAATTCCTGATGCTGTAGGAGGGCTTTATGAAGATTACCCATGAAGAAAACCCTGGGGTTAGACTGAAGATTTACAGCCTGAAGCCGAATGACCAGTGTCTCTCCAAACTCACCCGTCCTTTCTGTGTCCCATGGGCCCCCCTCTGCTAAGCAGAGACAGGTCATGCATCCTTCTCCTATTGCACAGCTGCGGGCCAGACAAGCCCAGCAAGACTTGCTGCATCCAAGAGTGGGTCTGTCTCAGCTCCGTTCTACTGTGTCGTGGACCTTAACGTGTGTTCTACAGGCATAGTGGAGCAGCCCATGGAAGAGCGTTCAGTGCTTCAAAACCTCTTTCATGATGTAGGGTGTACAGAGAGCTGAGTCCTTTGGCTTTATGATTGTGACAATTTGCTTGACCAACAAGTGCAGACTTTTTCACAAGGGTGCAGGCTTCGTTACTGAAGTGCTTCTTCTGAGTTTTTAAGGTAATGGAAACATGCTGCACTTTTAAATACCATTTTAGTAAGTGCTTGTGTGCACCTACAGCACCCTGCCTACCAGATGCGTGTGGTTGCTGAGCCAGCACAGAGCCCATTAGCTGCAAGCTGTGGGACTGAGGCCATGAATATTGATGGTAATGTTATCAAGTAATTCATCATAACCAATGTCACTGACCTCTTACAGAGATCCAGTGACAAACATCCCATTGACGTCAGGTACTGACCACAGATACAGGAATAATAACACAGTTATGACAATTTTGCACAGGAATGACAGAAGATGTGTCATATACACTGCAAGTATGTTTTGTTCAGTCATAACAGACAGCAGAAAGCATGGAGAGAGATCACCCAGCAGTCCACTATGTGCAGTGCTTTGCAAATCTAACGATCAGCTCAGGTTAGGTCCCGTTAAACTCTGTAGAAAAACTCCCACTGACTTCAGTGAGATCTGCTCAGTGCCTTCATCTTTGTGGAGATCCATACTGCAAGACAGATACAGTTAAAAAGAGAAAGCTAATGGGGGAATAGTAATAATAATGCATGCTTGGTAGAGAATTTGCTTTTTGGGAGTAGGTAGAAATCTGAATTGGGGATTTGGTCCTGCTCTGGGAGGCACTGTAGAAATGCATCCAAAGAACCGATCCTTTCTAAAGAAGTTTCTAAAGAAGTACCCAGTGCTTCCACCAATCCTTAATTACGATTCATTGGCTAATTTCACAAAAATACTGCACGATGAGCTGGCTCTTAAGGGAAGGAGCAGCTGATGTTCTCAGATCTGAAATAAGGAGCTGTGGTGATAGCTGCTGGAGTTACCACTTTTTGAAGTGGCTGGCTTCCTGGTGTGGTAATCGCGGTGATTCATTCTGTGTTCGCCTAACAGTAGCATCCAGCACTCCCCAGATGTTTGGCTGAAATCTGGTTAAGAAAGGAAGAAGCATCTTGGGCTCACTAGGGATGTTGTTCTTCAAACAAAAGGAGGGCAGCAGTGCCCTCTCCACACTCCCTTTTGCTTTGCAGTGTATTTAGTATTTTGTGATTTTGTTGTGAATTACTCCAGATCATTCATCTGCTGAGAAAACTAGGACTGAACCAGAGAAGCTGTGGGGAAGTAATAAGATTTAAGCAATATACTGAGACCTACTTTATCTTAAATCTTATTTCTCCCTCAAGTTACATGTGTTTCCTGCCAGCACCCCTGTATTATGACTCTGTATTTCTGACCTGCTGATCTTTATGCTGATGTATTTCACTCCTCATTTAGCTTGTGATAATTTTCCTTTTTTTCCTCCCTGTAATTTGGTCTTCTTCCTATTTACATTATGTTACAGTGGAAAGCCAATTCTGAACTCTAAGAGAGGCCGAGGCTTCCTGTGGCATAGCCTGGTGTACCTTTGTTGTTAACATTTGTATAAGCAGTGGGTATTCTTAAATTTTTAGGGGAAAAAGAGGTATGAAGAGTTGTTATAATTGCAGCACAGGTGTTGACCTGTGAATCCTCAGCTGGATTTGTCATGAAGAAGAATATTTTTAACAAGAGAGGAAACATGGACAGAGAGGTTTTGAGCATGCATAGAAGCTGCTTTTTAAATGTTTTTAATACTCTCTCTTGCAATTTGTAGTTTAACAAACACACGGTGGTTCTTTTATAGGTGTGTGGAGAGAAACAGCGCTTTGAGAAGCTGATGGAGCACTTCCGTAATGAAGACAACAATATAGACTTCATGGTGAGCACTCTTTATTATCAACAGACTTTGGTTTCTGTACTTATTGTGTCTGTTTTTTGCTGTCACATGCAGCAGTGAGATGTGTATGACTTCTGATGCTTGGCCTAAAATTACCACAATGCAATTTTTTTAATATTCTAAACTGCATAATATAACTGTTATTGTTTAGCTTCAGTTAAATTATCTTCAAGAAATGTCTCGTACCATAGCGAAGGTAATAGGAAAGTAGCCTTTGGCTGTGTGTACTATTTGTATGTGGCAGGATAGGAGCATCTGCAGTGTCGAGATGCATATTCTGTACATGTGCCAACATCCTCAAAATCACAGACAGGGAAGTGTGGGAGAGACTCACTGCAGCTGCTGTCTGTCCTTATCTGAAGATAAATATAGCAGTATTTTTCACCACTTTGGTTCCTCAATGTGCATATGCATGATTATTCACCAAATCCACTTCCCCTGGAGCACAACAGAAAACAGCAAGAGAGGAAGATCTTACTGAACCCACAGATGCCAATGCCAACTTGCACGTTGGAAACGTGAAAGACAGAGGGATGTGACCACGAGGATGAGCTGGCTGGTTACATATTTGATGTCAAAAATACTTCTGTATCCATTTCTTTAAAGTGTGTGGCAAGTGAGTGGTCGTGTTGGTTAGAAGTTCTATTTTTAATTATACAACAAACGCAGTTCAGATATGGTCGGTGCAGTCTCCCTTGCACTACTCATGCCCAGTGCCTTGAATATGACATGATCCCGTTTGTAGGTGAGAGAAGAGCAGGAGAGTTTCCCACCTGGTCACATTGGCCGTTCTGTTAAGGTCCCTGTGGAGCACGTGTGACACTTTATACTGTTCTAGTGCAGAGATTCATGTTAAAAACCTCTTTCTGCCAGGAATTAGGCATTAAACCAGCTGGTGTGGTGTTTCCTACTGGCTGGGAAGACCCCAGTGTCAGTGACTTGCAGCCACAGCAGCCAGGGCCAGGCTTGCACCCATGAGGGGATAGCAGAATAAAAAGGAAGCGGTGTGAGCAAGATAGGATGACTTTTATCTCATAGTTAAAAAAAAAAAAAAAAAACGTGTCACAGTGATCCCTGCAATTTTACTAAAGTTAGCAAGCTGCTCTCAGTAGCTCTGTAACATGTTACAGTTGGTTTTGTTCCTTATTATTGCAGTCCCAGTAAGGACATGTTGCTAGTCACAGTATATATTAAGTATTCTCAGATGTGCATACAGTTTAGCCTGTAATTTAGCGGAAAGATTTGTCAGTCCCCAGCACCCGACTCTTGGTTATTTTTCCTGTGCTCTCAGGGAAGGGTAATCATATTTGGGGACCAGGAGAGTAGCACAGCTTAGTGCAGTCTTGGAAGCAAGAGGTGACAACAGCCTGCAGCCTGCCACCTTGCTGTGAGCTACAGGATTTGTCCACTGTTGTTAAGAACAATCATCCCTCATCTTTATTTAAGATAAGAAATGGTGTCTTGTAAGGTTGGAACAGGGAATGTACATGTCAGTGTGTGTGTCTGTACAAGGCTGGTGAGCTGTGAATATTCAGCATCCATATGGGCAGCCTGTTTCATCTGTAAGAAAATTCCCCGTTCCTCTTAGGTTGAATGTAGTGGTGAAATTTGCTTTAAAAAGGATAAATACAGTTTTTCAGAACTTGTCCAAATACTAATAAAGTCTGCATCTTTGGGTTGCTTCCACTGACTGAGGGCTTGAATATATGACAAGCCTAAAGCTAGAAGAGAGAGCTCATGACAAATGATTTGGCAGATCTGCTCGTTCTTGTCACCATCTGGCCCCAATGCACTCCACAAGCTGCCGCAAGCAATAGCCGAGAAATGCGCCTGGGGGCGAGGAGGGGGCGCGGGGCCTCGAGAGGTGCGGAGCCCCTCGGAGGGCTCCTGCCCGCTGGCTCTGCGGGGCTGCACTGCGGGGGCCTGCAGGTTGCACCATTTGCCAAGGGTGCATTAAGAAGGCAGAAGTCATTAATTTCTGCAGGATAGGATGAAGTGGCTCCAGGATGTAATGTTAAAGCTCGAGTAATTCAAGTAGTTGTAAGGACTGAACATAAACAGAGAGCTATTCCTGCAGGACCTGGCTTTCAGGCTGCCCTAGATGGAGAAGACAAGAGTTGTCTGGGAATTTGGAGCTGAAAGGGGCTGCAGTTAATTGCATGGATCTAATGGGAGGAAAGAACAACAAAAAGGCAAAAGTATTTTAGAGAAGGTTCCTGTTGTTGACATGGACTTACTTAATTTTAAAAGCAACTTTCTTAGATTAATTTTCTCTGACTTGATAAATTCCTTAGCTGTGTACGTAAGGATCTGAAAAAGGAAATGAGAATTTGGCCCTAATGTTGCAAGAGCCAAAGCAAGTATAACAAAAGCGCTTTTGAAATAAGGGAATTTGGCTCTGGGTGATTTGACAGGACAGGAGTGTTCAGCTGGCCAAGGCCAGCACCAGCACTAGGAGGAACCAGAGTTCACCACGGAAACTGGGAAGAGTCTTCTGCCGCGCAAAGGCTCAAAACCAACTGCGCCAGCAGGGTTGTTTGTGTAAGAAATGGGTACACGCTGAGAGGCAGGGATGAGACATCAGGGGAGTGTGTGTCCCTGTGGTCCCTGATGGCTCCAAAGCTAGCTGGGGCTGGAAGGAGCAGTCTGCGGCATCCCAGCCCAAAACCTGCAGTCAAAGGCCACCATAGAACAGACATCTGCCCACTAGTTTGTTCTCTGGGCCCTGTAATGGATCACAGAGAACTGGCCAGTTTCCTGTAGCAAACTGGAAATCCAGAGAGCGGCCTTCGGTTCTGTTTTCCCACAAAGTGGCCCAGAGACATGGAGTCTCCTGGAGGCTTGTGTTCATTCTAGAAACGTAGGAAGTATCTCAGTAAATGTTGAGAATTTGGTATTACTCCTGTCGCAGTGTCTCTAGCGGGATTGGGTCATGCCCTTGAGGGACACACCAAGGCCTATGCAAACCCTCTCAGAGCAGCTCAGAGAGCGACAGAGGTGGTCACCTGAGAGCTGAAAGAGTGTCAGGGATGTGCAGAGTGGGATTTGGCTGTGCCTTATATTCCCGTAAAAAACAAGCCTTTGTGGGGTTTCTGGCCCGATTCCAGCCCTTTTGCAGGTGGCTTGCCTTGCTGCTCCTAGGGCTCGCGGCCTCCTTCACCCGAGGGCCTTTGTCTTGCCTGCGCTATGTTTGGATGTGGTTGTGTGCCAGCTCATATGATCTGGTCTCTTGCTCAGTTACCAAACCACAGTTTTTGAAATACGCTTTCTGCAAATAACAAAGCACCTTTTGTAAAGTCCCATTTTCCAACTTAAGGGTTCCAGTTGCAAAGTTAATCTCACTTTTAAAGGCTGTTTTGGAACACGGCATTGTTTTCTTAAGCGCTTGTGTGCTTGTGTGATGTCTAGCAGTGCGAGCTGGCACGGGAAGCAAACCAGCGTGCAATAAAGGTAAGCTCCACAGACATGACTTAATTTCTGGAATCCGTGTTTCCCTTTATCACAACAGACAAACACCCTGCAAGCCTGAATCCAACACTGATGGGAAAAAAAAGCTGCAGAACAGCAAATCAGTTTCACTTGGCTGTAGCTGTAACAAAGTGCAGTCACTAGCAGTGCGTACTGGCTGACCCAGAGGGGCCTGGCATGCCCTTTTTCTGCCTAGGGCCTGCTCCAATGCTGCGCCTCGGGATTTCGGGGTGCGCCTGGGGCCGTGACGTGCTGACTTGTGATGTACTCTTGCAGGTGGCCTGCATGCAGTTCATCAACATCGTTGTCCACTCGGTGGAGGACATGAACTTCCGAGTCCACCTGCAGTACGAATTTACAAAACTGGGCCTGGACGAGTATTTGGATGTGAGTATGACCAGGTTCCTATGTGTGGCTGGCACTCGCCCAGACGGGTGAGCTTATTTGCAGTGTGGGGCTGTTGGCACGAGTGGGCCTTTGCCCAGAGAGCCAGGGTGCTCCTGCCTCTGCCCTGAGGGCAGCGGGGACGCAACCGGGGCTGGGAAAGCAGCAGGTAGGCAGCACGAGGAGGCCAAGCCTCCTGCTGCCCCAAACGCTGCTGCAGACAGCTTTCGAGAGGGCAGCGCAGGGCTGTCCCACAGCCTCTGCTCAAACTGCCGTGCCTTGGTGGCTGACTGGGGGCAGCAGCCTGGAGCCACCCTGCTGCGAGGGGAGAAAAACCCACTGCCACCAGCTGGAATTACAGACTGGGAGCTAAATTGGTAGCTTCGTCTGATAACAAGGGAAGGATGAACCACAGTCGTCCTCTGTGGCAGTGGCGTGGCCTGCTCTGGCAGCGTGGCACAGGCCGCTCGCTGACCTTCAGCCATGGGCTGCAAGCACCGTGCCTGGAGGCACTCGCTGTGCAGAGGCGGTGGGGACGAGCGCTCCTTCATGATGCAGGGCCTCGTCCGTCTCCCACCTAAAAAAATCCTTGCTCACAGTACTTTCTCCTGACAGCTGTGTGTTTTCTGTCATCCTGTGGGAAACACTCTCTTTAAAAAGAAAGCTGCTTTTATTTTTTCCCTTTTTGTATTTTTCTGTCTCTCCATTTCCTTGTCACCAGGAGCATGAAGACAGTGCTTGTGTTGACTGGGGATTGATTTGTCCCTGCTGACTTCTGCTCACTGGTAACCAAGAGAGCTGTTTTTTACTATCTGCAAGAAATAGTTGTACACACTGATATCTAGCATGGGTCTGTTTGGGGTCTGGGAGTGTCCCAAATACTAGAGTTCCTCAGAAACAGGCAGAGTGGTTCAAACTGCTCTGATGTTATCTCTTGCGATAAAGTGAGCTCATTTTGAATGTGGCAAACCAGCCCAACACGAGGTGAGTGAGAGCAAGGGGAGGGTTCGCTCTGGGCTGCATGGCTGCTTCGCGCCCAGCCACGAGTGCTGGCCTCTCCTCTCTGTAGTGGCTGCAGAGCAGGGGCCCCAGGTGGCATTCTCTGCATCCAGACCCTGTCCCGTCCCAGCAGAAGCACAGAGGAAAGCAGTGGTACCCTCTGTAGTAACAGAAGATAAGACACTGCTTTGTTTTATTTGAAAGTTCTGGATGTTGGTCTTCAAAAATGGCTGTTTATCATTTTTGACCCCAGTTAATGTTAAAATGTGGAGTGTTTTCCTGAATGTTGGAAGTGGCTGAGCTGCCACTGTACTCCCTCCCCTTTGCACTGTGTGCAATTTTGTTACTTTGAATTGCTGCTTGTGCTGAGTGACACCTTTTTATTTTTGGATTTACAGAAACTGAAACACACAGAGAGCGACAAACTGCAGGTGCAAATTCAAGCTTATCTGGATAACGTTTTTGACGTGGGAGCATTACTGGAGGATGCTGAAACCAAGAATGCAGCCTTGGAAAGAGTTGAAGAACTGGAAGAAAATATTTCCCATGTTAGTACAAAACCAAAGTCACCTTTGCCTTTGGAGTGGTGCAGAGCCTGCTCTGCACATGGGCTTTGGTATTGCCCATTTCTTTTGGGAGGTGGGCATACATGCGTAGCTGGGGCTAGAACCTTTGGGGTAAGGAGTATTACTTTAAAGGAAGCCTGTGGACTACTGTGCTTGCTTTATGGGGGATGATAAGATATTTAGCAAACGAAGAAATTCTAGAAATCTCAGGCAGGTAAACTTCCTGGGTGCTTCCATGGTGTATTTTGAACCTCATATGCTACATATTTTAGTTACCTGGTTGCATCACTTGCTTCAAAGATTTGTTCATAAGCTGTTTATTGACCTGATGAGAAAATGTCTTATTCTGTCTTTTTATTTACTGCCCTATGTCACACAGCCCCCCAGGTTGTTATAAAGGAATAGGATTGCCTTTTTAGTGTGCATCTCAACACGCAGTTTGTGTGTATGTCAAGGGACAGTTTGGTCCATGCTGCGCAGTGCCTGCCTGTCCGAGAGCTTACATGGCCACAGCTGCATCCCTCAAGTACCTCGATACCATCAGCCCATTTATTCCCCAAAAGCTGTGGTGAGCCAAGGGGGGAATTATCCCCATTTGGAGGTGCTGAGCAGAGCACTCATTATTCTTGCTGGTGGGACCTCACCCCATGTCGCGCCTGCGGAGGTCCTGGCACCACAGCTTTGCAACTTTGCAGGTTTTAGTTTCTATTTGGTTGTGGTTCCAGGTGGAGGCACTAGGCACAAAGAGCCTCTGCAAAGAGTCATGTTACGAACTGGGAAGCTAATGGGTGTGAAGCAGATAGGTGCTTCGATGCCTTAAAACATGTTACTGGGCTCCGGGGGAAAGCGCTCAGTAACACAGACTGAAAAATAACAGTGTGCGGATATTTGGTGTTTGCTCTTGGCTTTTCTGTCCCATATCTTCTTGGTGTCAGTCACTTTAGTACAGAAAACATGGCTTGGCTGTTTTGAAATTAAATAAAAGTGTTTTGCATACTTTAAAAAAGTCATGAAAGGGTCATTCTATTACCAGTCCTATATGACCATCACTTAGAATAAATATATTAAAAAAAGCATACTGTGCAGTACGAGTGTGCTCAAGTGTGCAGTATCTGCCTCTCTGAGGTGCTCTTCTGCTAGAGAAAAATGATTTGGTAGAAATGGCACAGGTTGCTTCGCAGATCTCCTTTCAGCTGTTTAGAAACTTAATGGTTTACTTTGGTGGAAACAATTTTAAAGACTTACTTCTGATCTCCTGTTACATAAACCAGACTAATCCCAGGAGCATGGACATAATTTTCTATCATGTGTTGACAGAAATATTAATAATAGAATTGCGGAACTTTAATCTCAAAAATACAGTGACCAGTACCACCTTCACCAACCTTGCCTGAATTGGAGTGATTAGTGGTGATGGAAAAAGCCAATAGGAACATCATGGCTTTCAGACTCCAGGTTTGTGGGGCTGGTAGAAAATAAAAATAAATCAAAAGACCATGGGGAAGAAAAAAACACCTCTCTTTCATTAATTGCTAATTAAATTAGCTTCACTGTGAGAGGAGATATTTATAGGTCCCACCATTTCTGCATCTATTGGCTTTGCAACAATGCCATTGTAGGATTCTGTGTTTTTTGGGGGTTTCAGATCAAACTTAGTGTGTATGCAAAATAATTGCATTTTAAGTTCTTTATTGTAGAGTAGGCTCTCTTAACTTGACAGGCTTATGACTGCAGTCCAGCCAAGTTACCTGCTAGTCAGAGCTGAAGGATAACATTCATCATCAGAGGAACCTTCAGCAAGGCACTTAGTGCCACCTGATTCCCCTCAGGAACTGTTTCTCTGTCCAACAATTGTTGCTGACATTTTGGTTGAGAAAACTATTATTTATATAATCTCTTTGTCTTTTGTATGACAGTTATCTGAAAAACTCCAAGATACAGAGAATGAAGCCATGGCAAAGATTGTGGAACTGGAAAAACAACTAATGCAGAGAAACAAAGAACTGGATGTGATTCGGGTAAGTGTGATGGGAAAACTGGCTCACGCCACATTCTGGGGGAGGGATCTGCTGTGCACTTTGTGTCTGGGAGGTGATGGCTGTTTTAATGGGTTGAGGAATTTCTATTAGCTTTCTATTTTTAAACCTAGGACAAATTTCAAGTAGAATTATTTGTCTGTACTCTCAAAGATGGACATTTAGCTGTTTGAATGTGCCAGCAAATCAGTGAACTAGACAAGTACATTCTATTGCTCAGGTTTGTAGTATTTCTGGTTGAGTTTTGCACATGTAGGTGGCTGTGGAGGGGAGTTCAAGATGGAACTGAAGTCTTTCAGACTTAGGTTGCACAGTATCAAGCACAGCCTGCTTTCCATGCACAATCCAGGCATTTTTTCTTGGTGTACTATTTTAGTAACAAAAATTATTAATATACTAACTAACTTCAGCCTAAATGTCATCCCAAAGCATGGCTGCTTCTAGAGTTCCTTCTGAGTGTCTGCCTTGGGTACTTGCAGGTACAATCTCCCATCCAGAGCAGCTCTGTTCCTACTTCCCTTTATGGGTCAACATCTGCTCATAGGCAGAGCAACCAGCAAAGCATCAGATACTCTGTGTTAAAGTCAAAGTCGAAGTAGAATACCTATGTTATGCATTTGAGACTAGCACAAGAAATGGGAGACAAAAAAAAAGTGGTGATCAGAAATTCTGCATCCCTGGATGTTGGTGCCCATAGGTGAGATTTCTCATAGGACTCAGTTCTGCACACAGCCTTACCGCTAGTGTGGGAAAAACAAAATCGAGTTCTTCCTCACCAATAAAGATGCATGGTTTGCATGAGAATGCTTCGTTAGATAATGCCTGGCATGGTGCACAGTCTGGTGTCAGGCTGTCTTCTTTTTCTGGTATTGGTATTCTGTTTTGTGAATACAAATGCAAATTACTTGTTTCTGTGGCATTCACAGGAAATCTACAAAGATGCAAATACCCAGGTTCACACCTTGAGAAAAATGGTGAAAGAAAAAGAGGAAGCCATCCAGCGACAGTCAACACTGGAGAAAAAGATCCATGAACTGGAGAAGCAGGGGACCATTAAGATCCAGAAGAAAGGTGATGGTGACATCTCTATTCTTCCTGTTGCTCTGGCCTCTGGGATGGTGCCGGCAGGGTCAGAGGCTGTGGCTGGCACATGTGTCACACCACTTGCTGGAGCTGCATCTTCTGTTCCATTGCCACCACCTCCACCACCATTACCAGCCTTAGCAGCATCATCTGAGGCAGGTAAGAAGCGTCATGTCCCCAGAACATGGGCTGGCTGGGAGCTTGAGGTGGAGTTTGTTGTGCTGGGGTCAGTCACAGTGGCCTTATGCCAAAAAAATACCATCAGTTGCTGTAACGAGCTTGCAGGTCATGTTTGTTTGATCCATTTCTGAGATCTTCATCTGGCAGAAAAAAATACTAGCTTCTTTCATTAGCGTGGTTTCCTTCCATGTTCATACACTCAAGTAAGTTTGGTGAAGGGTCCAACAAATACTTGGTCCAGTATAGTGGTGGACAGGAGAGGTATAATGGGGGACAAGGAGGATGATGGGTTCCATTGTGAGTGTGACCTTTTGATTTGTGTTCATGGCAATACCTCTTTTCTTCTCTCCTTCTTTGTGTAGTGCAAAATGGTCCTGTGACAGTGCCAATGCCACCTCCACCCCCACCTCCACCGCCACCTCCACCACCGCCACCACCGCCTCCTCTCCCGGGTCCAGCTTTGGAGACAGCTCCTGCAGCTCTGCTGCCTCCGCCGCCCCCGCCGTCAGCTCCCCCCCTGCCTGGGACAGCCTCTCCCACTGTGGTTTTCAACTCAGGGCTTGCAGGTAAAACACCCGCATGTCTCCCCAGCATGCTGAGGGTTTGCTTGCAAAGCAAGCGAAGGCAAGGCCAGGGCACATTGACTAGAGGGGACAGGATACCGAGGTGGGACTTCTTTTCTCTTAGTCACCTAAGCAATACTCTTTATCTCTATCTGGTATTATACTTAGAGGGATTTATAAAAGGCAAGATCATTTATCAATCAAACAGATTTGGTTTGGTCTATAAGAGATGATTTCTTCAGTGAAACTAAAGCTGATGCCAAAAATATTTTTCTAATATCATCATTTTTGGCTTGAAGTGAACAAAATAATGGTTTTGAAAGAAATGCAAAGCTTCATGGTTTTGATTTCTTCTCAGAACATGATGAAGAAATATCTGTGAAAAAATGGCAAACTTTTTGTAATTTTTTGGAAGGAAGAAAAATTTCCTGACCGTGTTTAATCATGTTTTTATGCACTCTCTATCACATGCTAAGCATCTCACACAGCAAGTGAACATTAATTGGTATCACACCGCTTCCCCTCCAGGAAATCTTGAGAGCACATTATGATTTCAGAGACTGAGGAGGTCTGATTAATAGCTTTTTTTTTTTTTTGGAAAACTAATTAAGTATTCCACATTCCAGCCTTTAAAGTTTCTTCTGAAAGTGAAAAGCATCATGGAATTAGAGGGTCCCAGCNGTGTACTAGTACTTAAAAAAAAAAAAAAAAAAAAAAAAAAAAGAACAGAAGATGATGCATGGTTGAGGTTACAGGTTAATTTGTCCCTGACGGGTTTTCCAGATCAGTGCAGTGGTCCCGCAGTGTGTAGTGCTGGTTGGCACTGTGGCTGGGGGGAGCAACGCAAAAAGCTTGCAAGCAGGCTCTCCCTTCTGCCTCTGCTGTGCCGCGGTTGCTCCGCCCGTTTGCTGTGCTGGTGGGGTGGGCTGGGAAGGACCCCTGAAAGGGACGGCATCGCTGTGTCCACCTGTCTGCCTAGCTGACCTGTGCTCCGCCTCGCTTCTTGTTTAACCTGGAGCCACTGGCTTGGTTTTTGTCGTGGCCTTTCCCCTGTGCTGTGGGGAGGTTTTATCAGAACAGTTTAAAAGGTCCCTCTGGTTTCTGGTGCCAGCTTTGAGCCCAGATGGAGATGCTGGAGCTCAGTGCGCCAGCCTGCAGACCGTTTAAAACAAAACCCAGCTGAACTGGAAAGTTACCCAGGTAGTTATTCAGAGGTGCTTTCCGTGGGGAGAAGCAGAGGCTGATAGCAGGTGGTGGCTGATGTGGCCACGGGGGTGAGGGGAGGGCTGCCCTGTGACATGGCAACCTGTCTGACCAGCCTCGAGAAGCGTGGGGCTGTGCTGCCAGGTGCCAGACACCGTGTCTCAGCCTGACGTCTTTGCGGGGTGTGGGACCGGAGCAGCGGAGCAAGCCGTGCTGCAGTGCTTGGCTCCTCTGAGCTGCCCCGTGCAGGTGCTGCTCTGTGCTGACCGCAGGGAGCAGCCCCCTTCAGCTGAGCGCCTTGCTTAGGGGCTTCAGTAAGACGTCGGAAAGCAGGTGGGATGGGTATTTTGTTCTTCAGCGGGTTAGGAAAGGAAAGGAAAATGAAAGTGCCTTTTCTTGATAAAATGGCTGCATAGAAAGTAGTGCTTCTCAGGGCAGACCCTTCTGGGTTGGAGGGGAATCACTGAAGTAATAAATCTTGCTGTTCTGACCATCACTAACATTTTTTTCTCTGTTCTTTCTGCTTCCTGATTAGATGGGCCAATCAAGCTCTTCTGTAGGTTGCTTTCTGCTAAGTATTTAACTACTTTCTCCCCTTTCCCCCTCTGCCCCTCTGTGCTGTGACCTGTGTGTGCCCGTGGACGCGTGTGCACGTCCAGGAGGTGGTGGGAGGGGTGCAGGCTGGTGCAGAGGGGTTGCTGGATGGAGCAGAAGCATGCGTTAGCTTTGGGGATGCTGCCAACCAGCAGGATTTGGCCGTCATGAGGCCCTGATTCAGCAAAGCACTTCAGCAAGTAATTAAGACGTGGTTTCTTTTGAGCTGTCCTGCAGCCATGCTCTTTACACCATTCACACCAAGGATAGTCTTTTCCCAAAAAGGCTGAAGCACTGAGCTGTGGCAGCTTCCACCAGTTGCAAATGCTGTCCTCGGGGTCTGTACCCAGCCGTGACCATGTCCCCGCTGCGCTGCCGTCAGCGGCACGACTCTCGGGGATGTTACCTTGCCAGCTGATGCCGGGTCTCCATAAGGCAGGAGGAAGGGAATTTTTAAGGGATTTTGATTAGCTGCAGCGGGAGCTCACCCAGGAGGCAGTTAGCTTCCTTTCCTGTCCTGAAATAACCCAGGAGCAGTTACTAATTTATTCTCATGTATGCATGAGATGAAAATGTTTTTTTTCATGGGTGTTTCAGCTTGGAAAAAATTCTTTTTTTTATTTTAGGAATTATTTAGAAGTAAACACAGGAATTGTACAAAGAGTAAAACTGTTTAGTTTAGATGAGCAGAAGTTGATTATGTGTGTTCATGTCTTCCAGTTGGACGAATATATTTCTCAAAATACACAGACTTTCAAGTTGAATATTGCATATGTTCCCTGTTACTCATTTATGGTTCTTTGTTTCGAGCAAATTGTCTTGCCAGTAATTTATTCTTTGTAGTGTCCCTGCAATATGAGCATGAGCCTGAAAGGTACACAGATACACAGCTCAATTGTTGTTTTAAAAGTGGGAGGACAAAGAGAGAGAAATGTTCTCAGCGTTCACCTGGCTCCGGTGCACAACAGGAGAGTGTCCCCTGAAACTGGTGGTCTCTGTCCTGGCAAAAACGTGCATACAGAATCATTAGGGGAAAATAAAATAATTATTTGCTCAAGTGCTCTGCAAGCTGGGAAACTCCATTTTCTGAAATCAAGGGGACAAAAACCTAGCATCTCTACGTAGCATCAAATAACTAGCGAGATTCCTTCCACTACAAATGCAGGGTAGGAAGGAGTCAGGACTTCTTTCTTGGAGCAAACACTGGATTGAACTCAATCAAATATGAACCATTTTCACCTCGGGGAAATGCGAATCTGCCGTGGAGTGCTGTGGTTCCGAGCGTCCCCAGCTGGGGAGGTGGGGGGATGTGGGGGCATTGGGGCTGCTCTCGCCTGCCTGCCTCTGTGCGAGTGCCCATGCTTGCAGCGAAGTGGCTGTTTTTTTCCAGCACTGGAGATGAAGGACCAGAGCTTCTGTTTCCTGCTTGCAGTTTGGAAAGAAATGGTTTATTCTCTAAATGATTTTGGAGCAACACGTTGATTGATCACTTAAATGAGCATCCCGATTTTGTTGCAACTAACGACATTGTGTTTACATCAACATACAAAGAAATGAGCACCGAATTACCAAAATTATTCATGTACTCTCCAGATCTGTTAGAAATAGGAACAGAGTTGTGTTGTTTTCCTTGCTCCAACATTACTTTTTGTACTCTGTTCACTGATTAATGGGAGTAGTTAATTTTCTGTAGCTTCTCTGTGTAAGTTACTAAAACACACTAATTCTGCACAACCCGAGAAGACTAAACCTATTATTTCAACTGTGTGAAAGCTCACGTGTTGCAACCGACCCCCTTTGGCTTTAAAAGACAAACGTGGCCCTTCTGAAGCAGCACTGCCCCATTGCAGCAGTGTACCGAAACCTTGGGAGAGGGGCTTTTTTTCTTCTCGTCACCAGTTCTGGGTTGAACTTTGTGACACATCCCCTGCCAGCAACACATCCTCCCTCCACATCACTTAATGCAAAGGCGTCCTCAGCTGGCAACTCTGGCTGTTGCTAAAGGCTGTAGCAGCCGTGCTAGTGCCTGCATCAGCGTGGATGGTGCTACGTGCTGCGCTGCTCTTAGCAGCTGGCCTTCGGGCTGGCAGCGCGGTGCCGTGGGCAGCGCTGCACGTGCACAAGCAGCCCGGCGCTGTGCATGGCCGCGCACCAGCTCTCACCGAGGTGAGCTCTGCAGCCAGCGGGACGGGGTTAAAATCAACCACTCCGTCCATTTTCTGTAGTGTTTAAAAATAGCCTGGGCTTTTAAATCAGCCCAAATGAGATGGGGTAATAAAGCAATAACACATTTCCTTTTGTGAAGTTTTCACAGCCTCTGGCATTCAGTCCCTTTCTGCAAACGCTGGGCCTGAATCAGCTGAAGGGCTGGATAAAAGCCTCTCTGCACTGCTTGCCTGTCAAGGCAGCAGGATCTTTTCAGGCTTTTCAGGGCGATAGTTTAGCTCTGGCCGGTTCTTCCTCCAGTGCTGAAATGCTGACTCTAAAGACCGCAGTCTGAGCACGCAGGGTGTTTTTTGGCTATTGGGGAATTTATCATTTCCTTTCCTCTGGTGTCTTTAGCTGTGAAAATCAAGAAGCCAATCAAGACCAAGTTCCGCATGCCAGTGTTCAACTGGGTCGCCCTCAAACCCAACCAGATCAATGGGACAGTCTTCAACGAAATAGATGATGAAAGGATCCTGGAGGTATGAGCGCTGCTTGCTGTCTTCTGCTTCCCACTTCTGTCCATAACACAAGTCAATGTTGGTCTTTGCAGGGAGAGGTTTTGGCAAACAGCTCATCCAGTGGCCTGTGGTACCCAGTAAGAAATCCTTGTAGCTGGTGGTATTGATTATAAGGGGTGCACACCTATTATGTGCATTTGTTTAAAGCAGATGAACCAAGAGGAAGATGCAGTTTTCCCAGCCTAAAATTGCTGGTCCAGCCTGTAAGGTTTAGGCTCATGTGTGGGCTGCATGCCAGGGAAAGAAGCCTAAAGCAGCACAGAGCAGGGTTGAGTACTCAGGCGTTGCATGGTCCCTGTGCTCTGAAGATGCACATGGCTGCATAAAGCCTGAGTGCTAACATGAATATTTTCCTGAACTTTTGAGCATGTATAGGACTACTGGGGGCGGAGGCCAGATTTCCTGATTACTAACTCAGGGGCACACGTTTACTACACCCCCCAGCCACTGACTGAAGTACTCTGCTGTAGCCACAGCAGTCACAGGGTTTTACCGCAGTTCAGGTACAATATTAGGAAGTGCGGGTTGTAATATTTGCTGTGGGAAGGATAAATCATGTTCTTTCCTTTTTAGGATTTAAATGTGGATGAATTTGAAGAAATATTCAAAACAAAAGCCCAAGGTCCAGCCATTGATCTTACTTCAAGCAAGCAAAAAATAACTCAGAAAGGGTCGAACAAAGTCACATTACTGGATGCAAACAGGGCCAAAAATCTTGCCATTACTTTAAGGAAAGCTGGAAAGACGGCAGATGAAATATGCAAAGCTATTCATGTGTAAGTAAAACACTTGTCAGCAAAGAAGTCATATTCAAGATTTACTGTGGTTTTTGGTAAGTGGAATGGTTTTGAATTGGCAGTTGATGTAAATGTTTTTGCATCTGGAAAAAATCCAAGAGTAAGGATGGAACCATTCTGAATTCCCACAAATCAGATTCCCTTGTACTAAAGTATGTTAACTTGCAGTTTTATGTCGCTGTATCACTATGTAGGCTTAACAAATTAACACGTCTTTTATTAAAGAAGCTAATTCGTGTTCATCCACAATATGCCATTGCATACTGAATCTCTCATTCTGTTTACACAATACTTTCTGTTATAGTGAACACTCAAAAGCCAGAGTATCAGGAAGAGGCAACTATTGCAGTTTGCTCCATAAAGCACAAGTTTAGTCCAAGTGCACTGGAAGCATTTTGCATACAATGAGGTTTATGTAATCGCCCCACGCAGTGCCAAACCCAAATGTGATACAGGTGTATCCGACAGACGTGGCAGGCCCCCGCCACACGAATGCAGCGCGGGATTCTGCTGCGTCCCATCCCTCAGTGGTACAGACCCTTGCCTGCCAACTCCAGCTGCTCCGGTGACAGAGCGCAGGTGTACCTGCTCCTTTGGGCTGATGCTGAAGTCATCCAGAAGCTGTTGGTGTTCGTGGCCAAACATCTGCTATTTCTCTGCAGAGGGATATCTTCAAAATTTGGATGTACGAGTATTACATCAGGCTTGGGGAGGAGAGTCACCCAAATCTGCTGTGGATTGAGGCAGCTCCAGCAGCTGGGTTTATGGGGCTCTGGCCCAATTAAAATAAAATAGCTGTTTGTTCCTCCCAGCGTATCTTTGATAAAAATGAAATATGGCCTGGGTGGGGGCACTGGGCACTTCCTTGGAAACAGAAACAAGATGCCAAACAGCAGCATTCACATCAGCACTTATGCCTGTGTCATCTCTGCAACGTAACCTTGTTCACATCTTCATGTGCAGACTGCTTCATGTGCAGGACTGTGTCCCTGACCCCAGCCAGGACAACAAGAGCAGGAGTAACTTCACAGCATCTTTGTAGTTTCTCACTACTTTATTGACCCAGGCTGATGTGCAGCTGAGCAGCGTAGGAGGCAGGGGTTATGCCATTGGCAGCTTTCTCACTTCTTTTACTTTTCCATCATTTCAGGTAGAGCCTTGTTTTAACACTGCTTCTTCTGGCTTCTTGTTATCACACAGGTTTGACCTGAAAACGCTACCAGTGGATTTTGTTGAATGCCTCATGCGGTTCCTGCCCACTGAGAACGAAGTGAAAGTGCTGCGGCTCTATGAGCGGGAAAGGAAACCCATCGAGAACTTGTCCGATGAAGACCGGTTCATGATGCAGTTTAGCAAGATTGAGAGGCTGATGCAGAAAATGACCATCATGGCGTTTATAGGCAACTTTGCAGAAAGCATCCAGATGCTGACCCCGGTAAGCAAGAGACAACCCATGGAGATGCCTGTGTGATGCATTAGCTGTGTGGAAAGAGGGTTTCCTGGGGCTTCAGCCTCCGCATGAGAGCTGCTCTCTGTGGTGCGAGTCAAGCTTGCAGGGAGGATTGCAACCACGTGCTGGTGTGGGGCAATCAGTGAAGGTTATAGAGATTTTAATTTTTCTAAGACAGAGGTGGTTTGAGTGTCGTGGAGTGATTATGAGTTCTCATGGAGGCGGAATGAGAAACAATTACATGAATGAAAAACTGGTTTCCTAGCTATATTTTCATATATCAATGACTCAAGAGATCCCAATTAATAGCTGTATGGCAGGTAGTACCCTGGGCTGCTCCATATCATCCTTTCTTTTCCCTGTAGAAGTTTAAAACCAGTTTAAATGAAAATCTAGTTGTTTGTGCCATCAAGGAAAGTTATTACCAGTGCTGGTCTGAGGGCTCTTTGAAGTGTGTCCTATCCAGTCTGATGTATTTTTTACAGTCATAACGACTGAAATGTAAGGATGGTTTTACTCAAACCACATCTGAGTGTGCTAAATCTACACTGCAAATGAATTATTTGAAATCCTGACATGCCAAGGCAGGATAACATTCATGCTAGGGCTCACTGTATGGATCAAAACCAGTTTCTTTTTCTGAATATGAGTGGTATGATTTTAATTTTACTTTCGAGTTTGATGTGCATTAACCAAATTTCTTCCTGTGTTTACCTGCAGCAACTTCATGCAATAATAGCTGCATCTGTCTCAATAAAGTCATCCCAAAAGCTTAAGAAAATATTGGAGGTAGGTATGATTTTGGATATGTTCAGTAACCAACCTCTCACCAATGCATCCCCTAATGTGTACTGAAAGTGTGCATGGATGCTTACAAACTCTCCTTTCAGAGGTTTCTAAAACATTGCGCATTTGTCCTGAAAATTCATGCTCTGCTCTGTTTCATTCTGGCAGATAATCTTGGCTCTTGGTAACTACATGAACAGCAGTAAACGAGGAGCTGTGTATGGATTTAAACTACAGAGTTTAGACCTGGTAAGTAAACCAGAGGTGACGAGGCCAGTACGTTGTGGGGACACAGGCTGAGATGCATTTCTTATAAACTGAGAGTGGCTGCTGGCTGCCTGGGGGCTCGGTTGGTGCTTTCCAGCCTGTAAAGGCAGAGGTATCAGAGTGTGGCAGTCGGGGAAGGCACTTCCCACCACACTGTATGAATTTACTTGGCTTATCATCATACTGGGGGCCCCTCAGGTGAAGGCCACAAATCCTCAGAGGCTCTGCAAACCACAGTTTGAAAACCACCCGCTAAACACTTACGTGAGCTTTTACAGCTGTGCCTATCAGATGGAGAAACACTGGGAAAAAGCAAACACCAGTTTAGTGACTTTGTTTGGTGTCCGCTGCACCTTAACCCAGCAATGTCTTTACCTTTTCTCCCCAGCTCTTAGAAACAAAGTCAACAGACCGAAAGCAAACCCTGTTGCACTATATTTCTAATGTTGTCAAGGAGAAGTACCAGCACGTATCCCTCTTTTACAACGAACTTCATTACGTGGAGAAGGCTGCTGCAGGTACCGTAACCACTGCTGTGCCCTCAGTACGTCAGCTGGGCTCTGGTATGCTTTCCCACTTGTACTGTCCTAAAGATAAAGACAGGTGGTTTAAGTGTGTGTAGCAATTGGTCTTGTAATAAAGCCAGTTTAGTAAAAGATGCTGAATTCTCAGTGTCAGCAGGTTGCCTGGGCTAGTGCGGGCACAGGGAATCGCTGCTGTCACTGTCCCGTCATGGCAGTGACCTCCTGTGCCCGGTGAGTGACAGTGGCAGTGCTGGTGGAGCAGGCACACGTGCCGTGTGAGGGACTTCAGGGCGAACCACACATGGACTGTGTGACACTGTGCTGTGGTTTGGGGTCACTTCTTGGTGAGGAACAGTTCATGCTGTTTGGGTACTTGCACAGCAGGAGCGATTCAGCATTTTTGTTTTATTTCCTAGTGTCTCTTGAAAATGTCCTCTTGGACGTGAAAGAGCTCCAGAGGGGCCTGGATCTGACGAAGCGTGAGTACACCATGCATGACCACAACACGATGCTGAAAGAGTTCATTCAGAACAATGAAGGAAAGCTGAAGAAACTGCAGGATGATGCCAAAATAGCCCAGGTAATTCTTAATTCTTCGGGTTTGGCAAGGGGGTTTGAATGACACAGAGAAGCAGAACACCCTGTGTACATACACAGAGGGTGTTTTCTGCTGAAACTGAGCTAGTCTGCAGCTGGTTGTGGTTTTGAGTGAGGAGGCATTCTCCAGGTTCTCGTCTGTTCTGACTTAAATGTATAAAATGTACCATTACTTGTGGAATGAAGATTTGTTGGCCTGTCATGGTGTATAGAAAAAACTCTTCCATGATGTTATCCTCACATATACTAACCACCTATTCTTTCTCCTTCATGGTGAGACTGAGTTTAGATTATTTGCTTGTGCTAGTATTCTCCTAGCATTTTTTCTTCTAGCTGCAGATATGTCTTACTTCTGTGAGCTTGGTGATAGCTCTACAGATGCTCTTCTTGACAAACTCTTTGGTTCAAACCCTCACGCTCCCTTTGGAGGCAGGCTTTAGCCCATGAGTGAATAGCAGCATGTCACTGCAAAGGATGTGCTTTTTTATACACATCAGGGAAGGAGAAGGTGCAGCAGTTCTGTGTATTTGTTCCTGAGTTCACATGTTAGATGTAGATGTGCTGGTGTCAGCCAAGAGTTTCACACTCAAAGGAAATCTAGACCCTTTACAATGAATTCTGCAGTAATGGATGGTGAGTGTATCATGAAATACTTGCAGCACAGTAACTGTGTGCTTTTATGTAGGATGCCTTTGATGATGCTGTGAAGTACTTTGGGGAGAATCCCAAGACGACACCTCCCTCAGTCTTTTTCCCAGTGTTTGTCCGATTTGTGAAGGCCTACAAGGTAAGCAGGAGCATACTCCTCTTCTCTTCTGTCCTCAACTTGATTTGGGACCCATGTGGCTCAGCGTTCCCAACAAAACAGCTTGTGGCTCCCTCTAGCTTTGATGCAATGTGAGCCATCATAGACAGCACAGCAACACCAGCCTGAGGCAGCACAAATAGTTGTTTGGGGATTATTTTCAGGGCTGAAAGACAATACAGCTGTCTGAAATGCTGCAGGAGTCCTCAGAAATTGAATGTCTGTGAGGCTGTAGTTTGCACCTTTAACCCTGAATATGTGTCTTTTGGGATTGGGAGGGGATGGTTTGCGTGACCTAGAAAGGTCTCTCCAAGCCGATTTTTTTCAGACTTTGTTTAGAGGTAGCTAAATTGCTACACCCTAAGCTTGCTTCCTTGAAAAGTCCTGTGGTAGCAAATGATAGTGTTATTTATTTGTAATATTCAGGTTCTGTGGCAATTTGAAGCTATAACCTGTGGGTTTTTTTTTGTTTTGTTTTGTTTTTGTGATAAATAGCAAGCAGAAGAAGAGAACGAGTTGAGAAAAAAGCAGGAACAGGCCTTAATGGAAAAACTTATGGAACAAGAAGCATTAATGGAGCAACAGGACCAAAAGGTGTGAAACAGATAGGTCTTTCAGGCAGGAACCATCATGTTTGTATTTTTCCTGACAATTCAGAAACACAGCTCTGGATAAGAACTTAAGTTGTCCAGATTTACAGTTGCCCAGAAATGTAGTCTCTAGAAGTTTTCGCTTTATGTGGAGAAAACCAAAACAGGCTAAAAGAATTCAAGTGTATAGTTATGCTACTTTGACATTTGCAAAATTCAAAAAAACTAAATAGAAAGTCATCTGGTCCATATTGCTGTTGGCTAATTTTTTTTTCTGCTTTGGCCTTTTATCTGTCTGAAATCCCATCTGTGTTAATTGTGCAGAGCCTCCCATTGCTTGCAGGGACACATAACATTCCTTCCCAGTTCTTTCCCTGTTAGAGCATGGCAGCAGGAGTAAGCCCTATGTTACCCTTTTATAGGAATTTTCCTGGCCTCTTTTTTTCCTGAGCTAATGCTTTAGATTTGCTAGAAGAGGTTTCCCATGGCTTTACAATGGCCACTTTGTTGATTGATGCTGCTTCACACAGCCCTTGTCATTATAGGTATCTTTAATCCCAACCAGGGTTTTTCCCTTGGAAGGGAAAGCCTGTTCTCATTCACTTAATGCTTTTCAGAGGTAAAAGGTTGGAGTTTCAGTTTCAAGTGAGGAGAAGGCTTGGAACTAAATTACAAATGTAAGAAAGAAAAACAGCTTGGCAGCCAGGTTAACTTGTGACTCTGGCCTTCCTATCCATGGGACATGAGCTACCACACCCTTGTGTTTTCCTGGTCTTGCAAAATTGGGCAAAATACTGGCAGTTACTCTTTGCTGATTGCTACAAGTGGGATCATCTGGTATTTCCAATGTTCAGGAAAAGAGAAACAGGGTAACTGGAGGTCAAGCCTTACAAATCCTCTCCTCTTTGCTTTCAGTCTCCTTCACATAAAACAAAGAGACAGCAGCAAGAGCTAATTGCAGAGCTCAGACGGCGGCAAGTCAAGGATAATAGGCATGTGTATGAAGGGAAGGATGGTGCTATTGAAGATATTATAACAGGTAAACCCATTTTGTTCCACAATCTCAGAGGTCTTTTCACAAAGAATAAAAATGTGTATCTGCCTAGTAGCTATCATGTGTGCTTTACGTACTTCTTGAAGTGTTACTGGAGCACAGCTTAGGAAATTGTTTACGTGATGCGAATCAAATGTAGAAACTTTTGCTAATGGTATGCTAATGGTATGTAACAAACAAAACCCAGTAACTTGCCTTTACATGTCCACTGTCAGTGCTGCTTGAGTTTGTGACAAGCACGGACCTTGGACACGTGCTCTGTTTCATAGCTCTTCTCTTTCAGCATGTTGAGACACTTGGTCTCTGAATAGGCAGTTCAGTGCCTTATCTCAGCAGATACTCTGGTGGTGATATGCATGCCATGCAGATCTTTCCCAGAAATCTTTTTTTCCCATAAATGGAATGAATGACAGATGTTTAACATTATTAAGAGCCCACATTTTCATTAAAATGTACTAACAGTAATTGCACCACATTATTGCACAGTTACAGCAAATCATTTAGTCAAACCTGAATGATTTACGACCCCAAACTGCTTCTTGTTTTACTGCTTTTCAGTTTGTTCGACAAAGCCCACACTGATCACCAACCTAGGGTCACAGGGAGAGGCACAGAACCCGTTGTCATAGCCAGAGACAGCCAGGACATTGTGTGCAAACGTTTGCTGATAGAGCTGTCTTCTAAATCGTACTTTGTTCAGGAGTCAAGTAATTTTTATCTGTGCAACTCCTCTGATTGTGCTACTTGGATTTTAGTGCATGGTCTTCACCTGTGATGTGGAAAGAGCACCATTTTAACACTTTGATAGCTTTACAGTAATTTATTTCCATTGCACAGAAACTCAGAAAAAGGTCTTTGGGCAGGTTTTCCTTGGCTACTTCTCCTAAATGTTTTTCATACTGTTTTTTTCCTGCAGGAGAGGAGAAGAGCTGTTTTACCTCTCAGTAAGGAAAGCCAGAGAATTTTTGCCCAACTAGATGACAGGGTTGAAATACTTTTGCTGAAGCTTTCACAACTCTTTTTAACCTTGATTAATAGCTTCCTAAGATAATAGTTTCTATTTAAGAGGCAGACTTGCTATAATATCTAATAGGTTACTGCTTCTACAACTCCTTCAGACTCCTGGAAGCCTGTATAATTGATGAAGTGGTCCTCCTGCTCTGCAGGAGAAATAGATTGTGTGAAAGGTGACAATCCACATGCAAATGGCAATCCAGTGCAGGGAGTGCCAGACTCAACCTGAACATTCCCTATAGTCTCGTGTGCAGTATTTCCTATTACAGGGGTGTCTTTGAGGGCCTCAGGCCACGTAATAATACAAGTTAGGCACAGAATGTCAGGTAGAACTGAGGTCACTTGAATATGGCCTGTGAGATCTCTGTCAATGGTATGGAAATAACCAAAAGTGTCATTTTAAACTGGGTAGTGCCTCATCAGGTGCACAGGAAAGCCCTGCTGATCTGGAACAGGCCACTGTCTGAAACTATACTCTTTTCTGGAGTAATAGTTCTTACATTTAGCAATAATCTTTCAAAACCACTGAAAACTGTGTAGTATAAGAAATACTTATTCAGAGACTTAAAACTGCCTCGTTCCCAAATCCTACTGCATTGTAGTATCATGAGACAGCTGATTGGAACATGTAAAACCGTTCCTGGATGTCCTTAACCAAGCACTAACAATGTACTAATGCAATAGATCTGTGCTTCTCACTGCTCTGTTTGTCTGTTTGGCTGTTATTCCCATGCAGTGCTGAAGACTGTGCCCTTTACAGCTCGAACCGCCAAGCGTGGCTCTCGGTTTTTCTGCGAACCTGTTCTCACTGAGGAATTCCATTACTAAACTATTCCTCTTTCACATCTGATGCTCTTAGAAAAAAAAAAGGTTGCTGTAGATTTTTGACACTTCTCCATTTGTACGGACCTCAGCCAGGATCATGTGAATGTTGAGTGTATAGTAATGTCCAGCGTCCGCCTGAAGTTGTATTGATGTCACCTTTGTTGCATGTTGTTGTGTTTCAGTAACTTTTTATTTCATCCCATCGACTTTGTGTTTGATGCTTTTGGCCATCCTTGCATTTCAAAGGCATCTCTAATCCTCATAACAAATGCCATAGAACAGCAAGCGGTGGAAGTCACAGTAGATTTGGTGGAGGCTGCATACAGTTGACAAGACGTAGGAGGCCAAATGCAGTCATAAAGTGGCAGTTCACTTGTCTTTTCTATGTCATCTCTTCCGGCCTACAGAGCTTTCTCTGTATGCAAATCTACCTATGTAATATGCATGTAATAAATCAGCCGTACGCCAAAGCAGAGTTACAGTCTGCATGAACTAAATGGGACTTTCTTGGGCTTTGCTTTCTGGCTTGGAAGGGTTGTCTGTAATAATGTACGTCCTCTGCGAGGAGCCTTGTTTTGTTTCCAACTTTCTAACCAGCACCTGCATGTTTGCATGTAAGATACAGAATGAAACGAACAGCGTAAAATCTTCTCTCATTCGGTCACATCCACATTTAACTTTTTTCAGTTCCATGCCAACTTTATCTAAATAAAATCCGAAATGTTTATTGAGCATTAACCAGTTTCAGTTCTCTTGGTGGACTTGTGCAGTGCAGTAGCTGGGCTTTGTAACGGCAGCAGTGCATGAACCGGGGGGAAGAGGGAGGCAGCGATGCTGGGGAAACTCAGTTATTTGCCAGAACCGTAGAAATTGTGACAATGAAAAGCTTGACATGGAACTGAATAATTTACATCTTGTGGTGTAAAGTGTAAGAAGGGTGTGTTTAACCCAGCATGTCTGTTAACACTGTTGTCTTGAATTAAGGATTCAGTGGCTTAAGAAGACAACAGTGTTTCACTTTGCAATATGTATTTTTATGAATGCTTCTAATAAAATTGAAAACTATAATCAGCTCAACGGTTATTTGCTTTTTCAAGTTAATTGCTGTATTATCTTCCTGGAGCCAATCTTCAAAGCAGCTTGGAATTTGGTTAGCAAGAGGCAAGGGTGGCCCTCTTGTCCTTTCCTCTCCTTGTCTAACCTCCTCTCGTAGTCTTGGCCTTACCCCTCCTCTCGCTCTGTTGGCTAACATGCCTGGATTTTTGAACGCTGAGTTGACTTGCTCTTCATTTTCCATCCCATTTTTTACTTAACCATCATTTTGTGTTTGTTTTTTTTTTTCTGTTTAGCCCTAAAGAAGAATAATATCACTAAATTTCCAAATGTTCACTCGAGGGTAAGGATTTCTTCTAGCACACCGGTGGTGGAGGATACACAGAGCTGGCAAGCATCACTTTTTACTTAGCTTCCTCCTCTCTCTGTATGCCAGACAGCCTGTCAGTCGTCGTGGCTAAGTGTAATACTGGTGAGAGCCTAAAGGCCAGTGGAGCTTCAGGCCGTTTGTTCTCACCCTTCTGTTAGGGGGCCATTGGCTGGTGACTGCCCTCATGCTCCGTGTTTTGGCCCTTTCCCCCCCGCTCAGCCCGAGATAGGCAGTCTTGTCCCTGCAGCTCCCCGGACGCAGCAGCCGGGAGCGATGGAGCAGCAGCAGCTCGGGCACGAGGCTGCGCGGGGCTGCCCCAGGCCGGGCACCTTGTGCCGGGGGCACGCCGGGTGCTGAGGAGCTCGGGACTTGGGTCTAAACCAAGACATCAGTAATCCAGGGGCTCTGAGGGAGGGCTTGCCTGGTCTGACACAAATCGGGTTCCCAGGAAAAAAAATTCTGCCTGAGTTAGACAACAGGTGTGCCAAGTGTGCTCATTATATAGCTCGTGTCCTGCGCGTTGGCATCTCCACAGCACCAGAAGCCAGTCACGTTGTCTTCGCAGCGCTCCTAACACAGGCTTTCGTTAAAACGTCCGTCTCAGCTTTCTCCATCGTTCGATCCATCGCATGTTCAGTACCTCCCTTCTCTTCCCTCCCGAGCTGTCACCCCCTAAGCAGCAGCAAGGGCGGGCTGGGACAGTTTTTGTTGCTGAGCTGAGGCGGAGGGCAGGGGCTTGCAGCTCCGCCGCGTCTGGGTCAGCAGCAGCTCCGCAGCGGGGTGCTGCAGGCTGGGTGTGGAGGAACGTCTGCTTTTCCTTGGGGCCCCTTCTGAATAAATGGGGGGCTGGGGGGAGCGTAGGGTCGGGCTTGTTTTGGTAAATCCCACTGTGTCCTGTGTTTCATCCTGCATTACAAACCCCTTCCAGCTCACATTAGGATTTTAGAGGCTGCATGAATGAATAAGGCAAACTGATTTCAGTTGATGTTGCCTTTCCTAATGATGTTAATAAATACTAGCTGCCCGTGGGTGGGGAGACGCTCAGCCTAACTTAACATCGTGACTCCATTTAGGTTCACCAGCATTTCAGAGCATTCACCAGTATTACTTGCTGCTTGGGTGTGTAGTAAACAGGGCACATCAGTACTTGCTCACTTCTGTGCTCGTTGGGTTAAAGTCCCTCCTGCTGTGCCTACACAAGCTGCTTTGATTGGCTTCCAGCAGGACTTTTTCTTGTCTAGAGAGCGTGTGCGTGCGTGTGCGTGCGCCCAGGGGTGACGTGTGTGCTCACAACCGCCGCTTTCCTCTCCGCAGATCTTAGAAACCAGCCATACCGACGGGCCGATGCGGTGAGGAGAAGCGTCAGGCGGCGCTTCGATGATCAGAACTTGCGCTCTGCAAACGGTGCTGAAATAACCATGTGAGCTGGAGACCTGCGTGTGTAAAGTAAAGGGGGTGCTTGAGTGATACCTTGTCCTTGTGAACTGTGTGTTCTGCCACTTATTTACAGCCTTGGGAACAGGAAAATTACTTTCTAAAGGGCTCAAAGACCTAGAAAATGCATAGGAACGTCAGCGATGGGCTCTCCACTCAACTGTAGCTAACAAGTGCCTAAAATTGAAGTACCTGCTCAAATTAATCAAAGCAATAGGACTTGATTTGATTGGGTATCTTTTTACACCAATACGTTATTCAGTATTTTTAACCAAAATGTAAAATATGTGTTGTTTCTGGGTGTTTAGTTTGGTTTGATTATATAAAAGTTTAGTGATTGGTCTTCTGTTGACCTTCCTTACCTGGACCCCGACTGGTTGTAAACAGGTAATGCTTGGATGTGCTCTGCTGCGAGCTACCTAAGCTTTTAAATGCATTTCTGTGCCGTCAGCTGAGGGATTAACCTTGGCTTCAGATGCACTTACTGGCCTTTTTTTTTTTTAAAAAGAAACAAAACATTTAAGGGCTTTCTATATGTAATACGGAAATAATTACAAGATCTATACCTTTTTCCATCATACACAGACTCCACACCACTACAGGTAGGATGTGGTAACATGTAGGTCAGAGCTCACAAGATTTATAGCAAATAAACACTATTCTTCACTTTAAGATTCTAATTTTGGTAGTGTGCAATGCAGGGCTAAGGCACAAGGGATCTGTGGGGGGACAAATGCATTGCAAATGCACAGAATGAGAATGGTGGATAAGGCATTTACTATGTTCTTCAGATAGAGGCAGCTTTTGAGTAACAGTGTATTTATTAATTAGCACTAAGGTATTAACATCTCAATAATCAGTATTAGGCTTCTGAGGACCATTACAGTTCAGTTACTAGCACAGAGAAATCATCCTGTGCCCTGCTACGTAGGACTAATATCCCATTACAACCAAGTTTGCATCTACTTCGTAACCCCCAGCTTCCTTTGACAATCGAGTTCCAGTTAAGTACTAAGGTTGGTTTGTTGGGTTCTTTTGTTCAGTAACAATCCGGCTAGGTTATACATTGCATTTGTACGGCTTACAAAGGGACAGTAGCAACGTTGCGCACACCCCGCTACTAGTTCGCATCAGTGTCCTAGAGCAACGCCGTGACCCGGCACAGTGCCCGCAGGGTACTCGATCTTCTCAGAAGTGAAGAACTGGACTGCAGATAAAGTTGTACTTTCCAAGATGCATTTTGCTTACAGCTTACCTTTCCTGGTATCACTGCATCAATATGTTAATTGTAAAATTTATTGTATAGTATTTAACCACTGATTTTCTTTTCTTTTATGTTGTGCTTATGTGAACCACTGGTGAAGGTCCCATTTTCTTGGATAATGTGTAGTTATATGATAATCTGTTTTTAAATGTACAGATATTTTGCTACAAAATTGGTGCAGTTTTTTATGGTTTTTACACTTCTCTTTTATTCCCACTTTAGCCTCTGGGTAATATTGTAAATATTGTTTAAAAAAATGCATCAGCCTGTGCTATACAATCTGAATGTTATTTTAACTTATAGTTTTTGTTTTTATATTTAACTAAACGGACAGTTTGGGGCTCAGTTACCACATTGACCTCTGCTTACCTATTTACAGGAAGTTTACTTTAAAAACTGCCACCTTCTTGCATTTACAGCAACATGTACTTGACATGCTAAAGAGAACATGCCAAATTGCCTCTTTCTTCACTGTTAGTGACAGAAGAGTATTTTAATCTAAGAAAATTTAGCAGTTAATTTAATAACGTGGTAGTGAAATGGTTAAAAACACTAGCTTTCACATTCTTAAGCTCAAAGGTATTTTTTTAATTTAAGACAAAAATTATCATTCAAGTAGAATATAATGCTGGCATGTTCTCTTTAATATTTTTCTAGTAATAGACCTGCTTCTTAGCAATATTAGAAGTGTTTTATAAAAGCAGTTCATGTTACTTTCCTGGTCTGTTCCTGCCATAAGATCAAATAAACTATTTACACTACTACACCGTAATCCATGCTTTTTTTCTGTGTGTGTGTGACTGTTACAGCGTTTCCCCCCACTAACAGCGATATTTCGCAGGCGAACACCCGGCGCGTTCGGGGGGCAGCGTGGAAGCCTGGGGGCTCCTCTGCGCCGCCCGGGGGCTGCGCAGTGACCTGCCGGGGACACGGCACAGCCCGCGCTGCAGCCGCCTGTGCTGGGCTTCAAGTCGCAGGGCCGGGGTTTAAAAGGAAAAAAAAAAAAAAAAAAAAGGAAATAATGCTTCTTTGGGGCTGTTGGGAGCTGGACAAAGCTAGAAGTGGACACTGAGGCCCATTCACCCTCACCTGCAGCCATCACGCCCTAGGCAGGGGCCTCCTTTTGCAGGGGGTGCCCACTGCACAGCGCCGCCCTAGCCGAGCGTGCAGCGCTGCCGCCTGCCTGCCCCCCCCGTGCCCTTCACCAGCGCCTCGCTCTTCAGAGGCCAAGGTCACACATCCCTGCAGCCGTCCTCCCCCAGTGGGCCTGGGATGGAAAATACCTGGCACAGGAATGCAGCGGTGTCCCCAGCAGCAGTATTCTGCAGCAAATGCTAATAATCTCCTTGCAAAAATCAGTGGTGAGGAGTATTTTGCCATAAATACACAAAAACCCACTAGTACAGTATTAAATTCCTAAAGAGACAAACTTCATATTTTAGCCAAAATTCAGATTTAATTTTAGAAGGGTTTAACAAAATAAATACAGCGGAACTTCGGGTGAGAGCGGGGCTGCCAGCCCTGCAGGAACTGGCCCCCGGGCAGCAGGGACTGGCATGGCTCCGAGGGGACGGTTCCCTGCGCCAGGGCTGCGCAAAGCAAAGAGCAAGTCAAATACACTCAAATTTAAACATCAGCATAGGTATCATTGACATTTAAAAATAACTGCTTTTGCTGAAATCCTTTAAATTTCAAGGCAGATCTAGAGCATTTGAACTCAGCACATCATCGTGCTGTCCAGCAGACGAGGCGCAGGCAGAGCGTTTCTACCACACCCTCCGACAGGCCAGCACAGAGACGAGGCCACAAGAAAGGAGGAGGAAACAAAACCAAACACACACTGAAAAAGCCTTGTCATTTCCCTTACAAATAAATTATGCCTTGCCAGGATTGCTTTGAAAAGTCTCATTTTAAGATGCATTTTTTTTCTTTGCAAGATCTGATTAAAAGATACAAAAAAAAAAAAAAATAGAATAATTTAGTTTTATTTTTTAATGGAAAAATAAAGGCAAACCTTTTAAAAGTAGTATTTACTTAGAAACACTTTTTCCTTACGTAAGTTAAGCAAATGCAAGGCAATAACAAAATAGTGTACACAAGTTCTGTGTTTGCAAACCATTACGACCAGATTCTAAATTAGTTCCCTATGCATTCCCACGTCCCAGGTCCGTATCAACGTAAAGCCAGTGTAAGACAAGATTATCAATTAACCTCATGTTCTAGAAATCATTTGCTGTTTATTTTTCACTTGGGCATTGCTACCTGTTGCGCTATCCACACATTTCCATTTTAAAATATAAATCCAGGGAAGTGAGTTTACAAGGTTAACAAAATACACATTTAAAGTCTCTCCCGATTGTGTACAGTCCTGGGAGCACCAGCTCCCGTCTCGCCTTCTGTGCACTGAGGGCCACTTGCTACAGGGGAGAAACCTGATCAAAGCCACTGCCACCATTTCAGGCTGCAGCTTCCACGATTTTGACATAAACACTTCACTGAATGCAAAGATTTACCACAAATCCTGCTGGCTAAGCCCAGGCATTTTTTCCTAAGTGATGGGCAGTGAGTGTATGATGAGCAATTAACGTTCACTCTGCTGGAAAACAGCAACACTGAAATGTGCTCTGTACTGACCCTCTTGCAAATACCAAATAATCTCAGTGAAAAAAGGTCATCACTTCCTGCTACATACAGCAGATCAACCAACTCCAGCATGTTGTATTTCAAATGACTAATTTCAATCTGAAATAGTACTCTTAAGAAGCCTGAATCACGTAACCACCCTAGCAAGAAAATAAGCTGTATGAATTGGACTTTTGGGGTATTTTTGCACTAGTAACAGCTGTCATACATTAGGAAACAATGCACTGAAAACAAAGCTAAACTCTAATCTAGTCTTCAAGTATTTTTGTGTAAGCATATGTTGCTTAAATCCAAGAATCAGAAGATAGTAATCATTTATCAGAGCTGTACACAGTATTTAAAACTAGAAATAAATACTAGTACACACTAGAAGACAAGGTTTAATAATTGATAAAAATGTACAAAAATATTCCAATCAAAGGTTTCAGAATGTGTACCACAGCAGTCACTGTTTGTCACTGAACAGGGCTGACAACTTTCCTAAAAGCAAACTGGTCAGAGGCGATCAAAAAGGAGACTGAGCTTAAGCTTCTTCCTTTTCCCTCTTTAAGGAAGGGTTTAGCAAACACTGATTTTCTACAGGGATACTGCAGCTGCTATTGAAAACGTGGTGGTACATTCTTCAGCAGGTTCTTAAGGCAACATACTGAAATTAATTTACAGTTTTTTTTTTTTTTTTTCTTTTTAAGATTTTTCTTAATGTGAAGATAAATGCTGAAATAACATCTGTAGCTGTTCTGTATCGGGTTTTATGCTAATCCAAAAGGCGGCTGTGTGCAGCAGCACCCTCTGCTGGCACTGCAATGAAGCACCTATTGCATTTCTATCAGCCACATCTGCACTTTATTTACCATAAAAATTCACTTGGAGATGATACTTAGACATGAATCTCAGCCAGGATGTCAAGTCTTCTGTTTCATATAAATGCTCAAAATTGGTTTGGCTTGGAATGCAGTTCATAAAAGACCAATTCCAATATCTGATTATTTTTTGCAGTACAGATCAAGAAATGCATTCATTACTCCCCTTCCATTGCCTTCCCCTTTCAAAAATAAAAACAAATTCATAAAACAAATTAAGCCACAAGAAACTATATTAAGAATCTTTCTACAAATGAAATTTTATCTGCCTACACTGGCCAGGAAAAACAGTGTTACTACCTTTCTAGGAAGGACTGTATTTAGGAGATGCTTTGCTAGAAAGGTGCCAACACTTTCCTGAACCCGCAGACAAGATCCAGTGAGAACTGAAATGTCTTCCATCGCGTTGTTCCCTTCAAAGGGCTCCCTCCATGGTGAGCAGAGTACCCATTCTGCCTAGCGGGTCAAGGACAGACATTCAACTTTTAACTCAGAATTTCATTCACTTTTCTAGATGTGATGCCAGGCCCATAATAATAGTACTTGAATGGATTTATGTGGTAAAATCAAAACCCACTGTTATTCCAACAATGGAACTCAGGATATCAGAACCCACATCCTGAATTAGACATTGGTTTCTTTTATTATGCCACAATGTAAACATATTTGGTATAAATAATGTTCTCATTGATCTTCATCCAGTTGTTCCAAAAGAGTCCGCCTCTGTTTTTCCAACTCCCCTTCACTCAGTTCACTGCCTGAAGTATCCCAGTTACCCTGCAGAGAGAAGAGGGGTTAATGGTAAGAGCGATCTACTTGCCCTGTTTTATTCTCCCATGGGAGCACAGCACGTGCCCCACCATTAGCCTCAGCAAGAACACAGACGTCACGCTGGGGAACGCACCGCACGGAGGCTCCCAGCGGAAGCCCGGGCACGTGCCCTGTGAGAGCTTACAGCCCACAGAGCCTGTTCTGCGCGACGTACACCTGCCTGCAGTTGGTCCTGCAGAAAAAGACAGGGCTGAGCACCAGGTTTTCCAGCAGGATTTTCCTACAGATGTTTTAATGTTAAAATACATTCAAGTGCAGTGTTTCTGGTGTCACCTGATGCTTGTAAGCATCGCAGTGTTTGGGCCATCTCTGCATGGTGCCAGTGTACTGCTCACAAACCCTGCGAGCTGCTTGGTGCTTCTCATGCAGAGTATTCAGGCAGCAACGGTCAGAACAAGAGGGGGGGAGGAAAAGAAAACTGCATGCTAAGCTCAGGTCCTCCTGTAGATGGTGTCCACTTAATCACACCTGAGTTCATGTTTGCAATAGAAGATGCCTGCATTCGGCCACGTAACTGGGTTTTGCAAAGGCATTTGGAGGCCAAAGCAGCTTGTTTTGAGAAGGTAATACAAAAAGCAGCCCTCTGCCCTCCCATCTCCTCTTGAAGGTGGATTGTATGGCACACGATCCAGAAGGACAGTGCCATCAGCACAATCCAGCTAACCAGAGTGAGGCAAATGACTCCCCCTGAAGAGAACCAACGATGTTAATCCCTTCCCCCTCCATTTTTTTGTTTTTCAAACACGTTTACGTGTCTTCGAAAACACTGTTCTATACACCTTCCAAAACCAGTTACGCACAGAACCACCACAGCAAAGAGCAAGATCACAGTCACAAGTATACTTCCACATAATTTTCCAGCTTGAGAAGTGCAAGAATTAAGATTTTCTTCCAGTATCAGGCTAACAACAGCCCTGCACAGCAACTACTAACTAAAACAGTGAGAAGAGTACTAAAATTTTAAAATGGAAGAGCCCCACAATCACTCAAATCTTTAACCAGCTGTGCTGCTCATCTCCTTTGAGATCAATCTGGCAAATTGGATGGAAAAAAAGAAAGGCAATTTAATCATAAGTAGTACTTTGTCACAGTATGGACTATGCTTCAGTACTGTCTATAAAATAAAGTGCCTCATTCACACTTTACATCAACCAGCAACGAACAGTATTTAGCCAAATAATAACTTCACACATCAATAACTAAATACTAAATGAGAGCATAGAATCTGCCCGATTCATCTCTGCCTGAACATTTGGTCCTTTTTATATATGGAATTGGAACATAAATAAAGCTTTAGCACCTTACTTAAAGTAAACCCTTTATGAACCTATAAAGCTTGCATACTATAGCAACCCACTGATACATAAAGCCCAAAGGCATTACATAAAAAGGAAATAAGAGAGCTTACAGAATCTTTTCCAGGTCGTTTTTTAGTCGGAGATTTATGTTTTGATTCAGATCTTTGTCTAGCTCTATCCTTTTCACTTTCTCTCTCTCTTTCTTTTTTGTCTTTTTCTCGTTCAATATCTGATTCTGGTGAATCCTTTGTAAATAAAGGGAAAATATTAAATATTAATATTAAATGTGTTAGATATTAACTTATAGAATACCAACACCTCAAAGAAGTCCGACTTCATTTTAATATAGGCCATATTAGAAAGAAACTGTTTGAAGTGGTTACTAATTTAACACATCCTATTAACCAGGGCAGAAATAAGTAATTTCAAATCACATTACTAAAGTGATTTGAAAAGAAAAGGAGAGAGTCTGTTAAAAAAGAACTTTTACTGTTTTCAGTGCATGCTAAGACACGGCATGCTGGGTGCCATATAATAATACATCTCTTCTGTACCCAAATGCCATCCATGCAACAAGATGTCTGGAAAGGGTGAAGTCTGGTAAACATTTTTCTGCTAACATGGTTGCTTTGCCATATTTGAATGCTTTAATGCTGCTGGGCTTTTACTGGACTGAGGGACTAGCTGCCATGACTGTGCTTTTATTCTGTGTTTCATCCCAGTGTTGCTAAGCTTATGTGACCCTGTCTGTGTTGCAATCCTCTAGCACTAACATGTTACTTGATGCCTAAAAATTCATATCCACTCTTTGTGGATGCTGTCCATTGAAAGGCACAGCTAACTGCTCAGAAATTACAGAAACAAAAGAATATATTGGTTTTGAAAAGTTCTGCAGCAACATGAGTCCAGATACACCAACTTCTTTCTTTACCCAACACCAAAAATATTCTTTGGCCTCATCTGATATACAGAGTGAATGAAAGCTCTCTTTCTGCTCTTTGGTTCTTTTGATGCTCCAGCACATTTGATGTCAGAGCTTCTAACACAACCCTGATACTTAAGCAGACAAAAGGAATGATGCTTAGCATAAGTCAAAAGTAACAGTCCATGCCAAGACTTGCCGTGATGATAGACAACAAGTAACAGGCTACTAGTACAGTCCTTCACACTTGCTTGAATAGTTGCAGTTAAAACCCCCAAATTTTACATTCTTAAATGGTTTAATATTAAGGTATATGTAACATAAGGTGTCCCTTAAGCTAGCTCAAAAAAAGTTAAAAAAGTTAGCTTCACTTACAGACTTATGTCTTCTCTTCTTACTCTTTTTCTTGTGTTTTTTTGACTTCTTGTAACTTCTCTCTACACACACACGGAGGAAAAAAAAAAATTGTTAAGATTATAATTACCCAGCGACAGAAGAGTAACACTAATCTTAAAGCAAACAAACAGAAAATCTCATACCAGATTCTGCACTGGAAGAACGCTCAGAAACGGATCTAGATTCTGAACGTTGCCTTTTCTTCTTTGAATGGCTATCATCATCCTCAGACTCTGAGCCCTTGAGATACAAAAAATGTGGTTAGCAAGAAAACAGCATCCCAAATAGTTACAGGAGTACATTTTAAGACATCACAAATCACCTTACCGAACGAGAGCGAGACCGCTTCCTGTGATGTTTTTTAGATTTTTTAGAATGTTTCTTGTTCTTTGAATGATGGTGCTGACACTCATGCTAGAGCATGTGAAAAAGCAAATGTTAGAATTGGTCTGCGGGGCACAGCAAGAAACTAACAACATCTCTCATCATCCATAAGGCACCTAGTGCTAGCAGTGATTAAAAAAGATAATCAAGCATTTTTTGTGTCAAAAAATATACACCACTACCAGTATTGCCGTGTTAAAGTTGTAATAACAAGCATTTAGGAGCAAGGAAACAGACAGCTTCAGGCTTGGATGCACCCAGCTTCTGTTATCTGCATCCTTCTTTCAATGCATCCAATTTAAACTGCTTGCTCAAGTTGGCCTAGAATATACTGAGTACCTTGCTTTGCAAGATTTGAAATTCTGAAATTAAGCCATTTTAAAAATCTCTTACAAACTCCAGAAAATGCAACAAAGAAAACAAAGAGCACGTGTTTCAAATTCCTATCTCACATTATCTAGAAAAAGACAACACCTTTTCAACAAGACTGACTTGTAAAAACTTCTGCAGTTTAACTCTTATTGGTGGCCGATCCAAAAGTTGACTGAAACTAAACTATATCCTTTTTGCACATCACCAATAAATTGGCTACAGTTAAACACACACGCAAAACAGGAAATGTTGATGTTAGTTAACTTTTGAATATTCTTGCAGGGAAGCAGATTAAAAGAACAACTACATATCAAATAATTGTAACGTTTCTTCAGTGCCTTACTTTCAAGATGAGGTTGTAATATCCATACGTTTTGGTAATACAGGATGCCTGCCTCCCTTCCCACATAACTTAAGAGCCCATCAGCTACGATTTTTTTGTATGTTCTCCAATCAGGAAAAAATAAAGTAATAATACCTCTAGTACATGCATGAAATCTTTAAATATTCTTTTTCTTTCAGACTCTAGAGTGATGTCTTCAAACGCTGGTTCCTTCACAAATCTGTCTCTGATCTGTAAGAAAAATAGCAATGAAATACTAATATGAAATATGGCCATACAGAAGTGTTGTTTTTTTTTTTTTTTTTAAAAAGACATTATTTCACCAGTTGGAAAAGCCATTGTACTGTTACAAGGCTAAGCTTTTTTTAATGCCAGCTTCACAACCAACAGTCCTCAGTAAAACCATACAACTGGATGCAGGCAGAATCGTACTCCTTTTTCCTGCATATGCCATGCAAGCTTAGTAAAACATGCACTTTTACACAAAGTATGCTTTGAGAGGAAAGGTTTTTAAAGGTTACCTTGCCAGAACAAAGTTACTTTTAACTAAGTAGATTAACTTTCTCTCCATTTAAAATTAAGTTTAAGCATATTGAAATGGAAGTACCAAAAGAATGAAATTTTTCATCTCTCAAACCTTAGTGTTTCCCAAAGAGATGGCCCACTCTTATGGGTCTGTATTTTATAAACAGAAACACTGCAAGAGCTTAGAGAATCTAGTTTATTTATTAGCATACAACAGCCTGTTAAATATATTTAGAAAGACTTTCATAACTAAGTGACAATACATACATCTTCCCAGACAGCATCCAATTCAATTGGCGGAGTAGCTTGTTTCAACATACTCTTGAAGGCAGACTCTTTCCGCTTCATTTTGCGAGCTTCTTCTTTTTCCCTCTCTCTTTCACGGGCTTCTGCCTTTTCTAGCAGCTATATCAAATTAAAGTTGTGAGATCGTTTGAAAAAATCTCAAAATGGAAGATTAACAATTCAGTTTCATGCACTTTTTGGAAAGCCCAATGACAGTTCAAATTTTGAGTTTTCTATTTGTCATTTGCGCCTACCCACTACTTTAAAGCACACAATAGTGTTTCTCAAACAAAATCTAAAATAGAGTTAACACCTGATGCAAGCCAGAACAAAATGAAAAACAAGAACAAAACAAAAAGAACAAAATGAAACAAAATGAGAACAAAATGAAAAAAGCCAGAAATGCACAAAAATCCCTTAACAAGAAAAATTACAAATAAGCATGATAACTTTACTTAATTCCTACCAAAGAATTTCACTTTTCTCAAGATGAAATGTTTATGTTTTCAGAGTCAAAATCTACCTCATCAATCTTTATTTTGGGAACTGTTATCAGGATGAGCTGCTCTAAAGCACAGCCTCTTTCTTAAAGATTATGACAGTAGTCATAACAATACTGTGAAAGTAAGTGCCAATCCTTGTTTCACAGGGATTTTATATTATAATTTTTGAACATTCCGATATATTAATACTTACGCTATTGAAAGCCAACTTGATATTTCCTGCATCTAAAGTCGTAGCTCTTTTAGTTGAACTGATGACCGTAACGAAGTCTTCAAAAGAAGTATTCACTTCAACCACAAATCCTTTATCCTGTTTTTTTTTTTTTTAAGAAAAAAATACTTCCTTGATATCAGGGAAATAAGGAGTTCTCACATTAGTGGTGATACACATGACCTTAACGCAACGTGAAATCCTACCTCCCAGTAGCAAAGAGTTCACTTGAAAGATATATTTGGCATTAGAAGAGAAACAACATAATGGGGCATTTTCCCCTCTCACCTTTAAGATATCTTTTATAATCTTCTTTTCATCATGGTAGCGTGCTTTTAAGTCTTCAACATAGAACTTGAAAAGATCAAGTGCTGTTGATCCTGATGAAAAAACTAGATAAGTCAAAAGCTAGCTCTAATAAAAGAGCTGCGTTTTTTTTAATTTAGAAAACATACAAACAACCCTGCTTTACTCTGCCCCAAATCCAAGAGCTTCACACCTTACTTTTTACAGGGTTGGAAGAGAAAGTATTCTTACCAGGTTGACCAAGCATATTAGTGAATCTGATGTCAGAGCTTATGGTTGGGTACAACTCCATCCAAGAGGACATTGAATGTAATTGTCCATGCTCATGCAGTTCATCTAAAAATATCTACAAAATACAAGTGAATTCGAAATTCATCACCAGTTATCATACTTCTGATTTTGCTAAGAGCTGGAATGAAAACTCCTGATAAATTCCATTTTCCTTAAAACTTGATTTAAAAATGATTTCAGACATCGTCATTTCTTGCTGATTACTCCACCAATTATAATGTTCCATGCGCACTTCATTTGCATTCAGATTATTTTGTTTTACTTTCGCCTACTCTTGCAGCTTTCTGGCAAACAGATTTACTACACCACAGACAAAATGCTACAACTCTGATATTTGATTAATTTTATGTTCCCATTAATCTATCCTAAGAAATAAGAGAACACAGAATATCTTATCTGTATGACATGTCTAGGACAGAAAAAGGAAGTCCACCAACCTGAAAAGATTCTCTATTTTTACGTTGCCGCCTTCTTTCTCTAAGCAAACTTTTCTGTTTTTCTTCTTCCTCCTCTTTTTCCAATGCCCTGATATGCTCCTCAAAACAGATCAGCGCATCTTCCTTATCCATATCTAGCAACATGGTAACAACAGAGCAGTAAGAGTAAAAATTCAGTCCCACTACTCGCTAATTGTAAGAACTTTCTTAAGAGATAACTAAATATTGCCAACTGTTACTGTTAGAGTGAGGTGAACATTCATTGACCACTGAAATATATTAAAGACCTGCTCAGCAGCAAAAAAAACCAACCCACCTCCCCTCCAACATAGCTGAATTTTCTTTGCCAATACGGAGCACAGACATCTTGATGAGAAAAATATTGTGGATGAGCACTTGTGCATATCCCTCTATTATCCCAGGTATCTCACAAAGACAGGAAAGAAGGTAGAACACAGGGCCTCTATCAAACACTTTAGCAGTTGTGTGAATGCATATGCTGCTCTTAAAAACTCAGGATCAAACCATTTACAAGAAAAATGTACTCATAATGGAAAAATACCTTCTTACTCTAAAAGAGTAAAAAGGATTACTTCTAAGAACCTCAGCAGAACCTCAGACTAGCAGAAGTAGTGTGTTTGCCACACTGCTTATGCTGTGAAATAATTCTTCAAATTTCACAGTATAACTACCACCAAGGTAGTTTAATCCCCATGAAAAAGGAATCCCTTGCTTTATTATCAAGATTAACCAGTAATGGTTTCAAAAGCTGACATCGTTTCCTAGGAGCCAAAAGAAGACAGGACCCTTTACATACGCTGCTCAGGAGCTGTCACAGCTGTGAGCAAGCCATAACCAGGAATCCTCGCTACTAAAGACAAATCCATTCCCTCATCCAGAAGAAATGCATAGACTTTTTACATACTCTGAAGTTCCTCATCTTCTGCAAACGTAGGATTGTCCATCAGATACTGCTGAGCCTCTGACCAAGTAGTACAGTAAGTGACATTAGCCATGTTATCTAGTATGTTCTTCAAAGCTTCCCAATTTCTCTTTCGTAACTGTTTGGCTTGTTCCTGAGGAGAAAATGTAGTAATGCAACAATGCTCTTATTTGGTTCTCAACATCTTTCCTACAAATTCCTTCCCTTCTGTTTGCATTCTGACTGTCCCTGAACAACACAAAGAATTGCACTGCTTGCAAGATTTCTTTACTAAGTGGTATAAACTAATTTACTGGTAAGTCAAAAAAACAAAAACAGGTCTGACAGAAATTTACCTTCTCTTTCTTAGACAGAAAAAACAAGACATCTTCGTAAATTTCAAGACGATCACGCTCAGATATTGCATTCCAGACTTCCATCTCCCCAAACATTTGTTCAGCTTTTCTGTACAGAAGAAGCAGCATACAATAATTTATTGGTGAATACTTATTTAATACGTCCCAATGGCTTGCAATAACATTAATCAACTGCATTATAAGCAGTAATACTCTTGTACATCTCCCTAATTTCTCTCGAACAACTTCTGTGACAGCTTTCACTCTCTTATAAACAAAGAAAACAGTTAAAAATCAACATTCTTCTCCATAAAAGTCCAAGTTCACCTGCAGTCCTAGGAAATTTTCAACAAGCTTATTAGATACACCTCCCTTTGGGCAGTTGCTATGTCTTTTTTTTTTTCTTTCCTATTTGTGAACTAGACAGAGAAGTACATGCACTTTCCTTTAGATTCAGTAATATTACACAATAGTTGTCTATCAGACTTAAAACTTAAAAAAAGAACATACTTTCAACATACAAAAGTATATACTGACATATACTAAATAAAATAGACTTAAAACAAAAAAGAACATGAATTTTAAAGGATAGCACAAAAAGCCACACAACTATGAATTTTTTGCAGGTGCGAAATAACATATAATTAGCCTTTGTCTGCCTTGCCCTAGAATCTCTGCCACCTAGAAAACCATATGCAATGATAAGTCACTGTGGTGGATAAACTCAACGAACTTCACACAACTGTTTCACAACATTTTATCAAGTCTTTCTGGAGAGAATAAAGCCCTACCAGTCTGCATTCCTACTACCTGAAACGAACCTTGACGTACGCAATATTATGGATTATGTTGTGCTTTAGAACCAATCCAAATAAATGAAAGCAACTTTTAAACAAAGATAATCTAGGATTAAAGCACAGAAGGGACTGTTCGCTTGCTTAACATCACATATTTAACAAATTTAACTTCCCTAATACAGATTTCTGGCAGACGTGGTATTTAGCACGGGCTTAATAACCTGACAGGTCTATTACACTCCTATTTTAACGCTTGGGATCTTGGTCCCAGACGTGCCAAAATTTAACAGCATTTATACAGTATCACATTCCATGAACAAGCTATCAGACCTGTTCTTAATGGTGCATGTAACATAAAACTCTTCGCAGTGTTACTGTTCTCTTCTACTTATTAGAAGTTCAACCCATCATTATCAGTGTACCACTTGTCTGTGTTGCTTTTTTTTTTTGCCTGACTTTAAAATACGTTCTGTGAAAATGAGAATAATTGTCTTCCCATAAATGTTTTAGTTACAGGCTTTTCAAGGTTGAGCAAGTACAAAGGCTAGCGTTACCAAGAGCAAGCCAGGAAGATTTAAGGATAAACTTGCCAAGTTAGCAAAGACCAGGACTTCATTTAAGATTGATCTTACTTGTATCTTGTTGTGGATGTCATCTTTTCATGGTTTTCAAGAAAACGCTGGAAGGATTCTTTAGCTTCTTTGTATTTTGATCTTGCTTCTTCTTTTTCTTCTTTTTCTGTTTGAACTTTGTAAGCATTAAAGGCTTGCTTTTTTTCACTCAACTTTGCCAAAGCACTTCATAAAAAAACAAAAACAAAAACGAACATGAATTACAGAAAAGGAAATTAAAAAAAAAAAAAAACAAAGCTGAAGAGTCAAAACATAAAATATATCTGAATAATCCAAATCTTTGAGACAAAATTAAATATAATCTAAATGGCCAGTCATCGCCCTGTTTCTCCTTCAAGTGAAATGAAAAAACGTTTAAAAAGAACACAGCAAGAACAAGAAGTTATTAATAAAAGCAGTTAAGAATAAAACAAACTAGTATCCTCTTTTCAGGTTGTGTTTACATATTTCAATACTATTTTTATAATTGATGTGAACCATTTTTCCTGCCAATGTTTATGGCAGCCATCCATTTCAAAAAGTACCTAGTCTTCAGCTCCATCGTTGTAAAAGCATGCCTTTATTCCAAAGCAAATCATACAAATTGCATAAAATACAATTGTCAGTTGCCACATTTTTTTGTAAATCAGAAATTAAACCTAGGACTTGTGCTTTATGTAGTAAAGGAACAGCATTCCTTGGCAATGGAGTATGTTCACAAATGCTTAAGTATCTATTAAACCAATCAAAAAGTTACATCGGTAAAGTTAAACTACCTCAAATAATATTTGTATAGAAACGTAATGAGAAAAAAAAACAAGCAGTACCTGTATCTTGGATCATTGATGATCATTTTCATAGCTTGCTCCCAAGAAGCATTGGATGGTACTCTCTGTCAAGACATTACATCATTACTACTTGTATTTGACACCAATATCCAACAATGAAAGCTTCCTTAAAAAAAACAGTCCTTAGAAAGAAAAGCACTACATTTTTGGGGTTAAGACAACATTCTTTGCTACAAAACTTTGTTTATTAACAGTCAACTTGAAAAATGAAACCAGATTCTTTGGGATTATTGCTATCCCTACAATAAATTCTCCTGGAAATTTATCTCACTTGAGAAAACACAGATTCTATACACTCTGAGGGAAAACCAAAGCCAATCTCATTTTACTCCCATTTCACCTCCATCTTTAAAACAAAGATAAAAAATTCAAGGCTTAGATGATCAGGCAACACTTTTATTAGAAGTGTACCTCACTGTCAGTCAAAAATATTGATAACCATAACTTCAACAAACATTTAAATACTGTTTTTAAAATTACGACTTCATGGAAAAAAAAATTGTTAAATCAGACTAGCTTATGGGAAACACTGCACACCAAATCCAACAGTTTGTCATTTTTCAATATGGATCTCTAAAACTGGCTCTGAAGCATTTAGTGAAAGTGTCCATCAAATCACTCACCATTCCAGTCTGAGTTCTGGACAAACACCAGACTGTTAGTTTGCATTATAGTGTGGGGGTATGTAAAAGGAAGAGAAGAAAAAACTGAACTGAGAGCCCTGATGAAAATCCTACAACTTGCTCCTCACCCAAAATGTTTCTGAAAAAGACTTAAACTGTATATTGTTTTCATGGTATTTTTCTTTTCCCACGTATCTTGTCTAGTATGTAAGTCCTCTTTCACAACAGTGAGAAACTCTTAAAAAAAAATCTCTGGCAATATCTGGCAAATGCAGCTTTTGTAGTTCTATAAAGCATTAATAACTGACTGAAATACCTTTTCTTTTAGGAGTTCTTTAAATGCTTGCTTTGCTTCTTCCTTTGTATTCCATGTATAGGTTTTTTTAACTGGTTGTGCGTCATCATCCTCTTTCTTTGAAGCAGCACTATAAAAAAAAAATTAATAATTTGAGTATTTAAGCAATTTTTTTTTCTAAGTTAGAATCACTAAAGAGTCATACAGGGTAAACATATAATGTTACCCCAGAGAACTCTTCCAGCTATTGAAAATTTATCAACTATTTGAGCCACAAACAATTCTCTAGGAGCTTTGGAAGAAGGCTGGCAAGAGGAAGGCATCAGTTTTTCTAAAAATAGATTTAATACTCCTTCCTCTCTTCATTATTCATCCTTCTCTGCTGCCACTGAGATTCATGCTCATGTTTCACTGAAGAAACAGCTAGTTGTCAAAGAAGCCTGGCCACCTAGAACTGAAGATAAACCAAATCCGGGAAGAAATACAGAAGTGCGGAAAACCTAAATCCTATATAATTTTACTTACTCTGCTGAACCCTCCTGCTTGGAAGAATCATCTGCTGCATTAGCTGCAGTTTCTGCACCCTGTTCCTGTGCAGCAGGTGCAGAAGTTGCTTGCTGTCCCTGTTCCTCCGCTGTGGCTGCGGCAGTACTCTCATTTTCTACCACAGAAGCTGCAGCAGTTTCTGCGTCAGAGGCTCCTGTCGCTGCAGAACTAGTGGTGGTAGTGACAGCTGTGGCGGTTTCAGCAGCAGTTGTGGCTGTGGTGGTTGCGTTTGTTGCTTCTCCTGTAGCACATGTTGTTGGAGTTGATTCTTCAGGCTTGGTGCTGTAGGTATCAAAACACAGGAACAGTCACATTTCAGCATGGGAGAACTTAACAGTTTAGGGAAAACACTAGTTTAAAGAAGTTGAAGTAGAAAGGAGAGGTTTAGGTTGAGTTACACATATTGTATCTCAGAAGAACACAAAACAATCAGCTCAGATGGGAAGTGCTTTACTGTAATCATGCATCTATGTAAATCAGTCATTTCAGTTAAAAAAAAATTAATTTGAGTTTTTATATATTAAGCCACTATTTGGAATGAAAAGCCGCTAGGACCGTGTTTTAAGATTCAAGGACTACATTCTACTTTTAAAAAATAATAGGCAGCTTAACATAAAACACAACATTAGTAATACATTAAAAACATACCTGTTTTCTTCTGCTTTAATCATTGCTAGAGGAGAAAAGGAAAAAAAGAATCAAAATACAGATTCAAAAAAGATATTTTACATATGGTAAAAAGTCACTGTTAGCATGATTTAATAAAAGCATAGCTTTAAATATTTTCATTACCATTGTCCTTTAAAGACTGAAGCCAATTCTGACTAAAACAAAATTTAGAAATCCCATTAAATAAAGATTATGGTATATAAAAGGGATTTCTCAGTTTAAAGTAATTATTTCAACTTCAACACACTAGTTTAAAGAACAGATACAGTCAGGCTTACTGAAACAGATCTTCTTTTTTTATTCTAAGAGTTACTGATGCTTATTCTTTGTAGTACTGGATATACTGATTTCATACCCAGCTGATTTAGTAGTTTTTTTCATCCAGATCTTATTTCCCTCACAATACCAAACAAAACTGTTCTAAAAGTGAAGAACAAGAGCACACCATCATGTTTGTGGGAGAGACGGGAGAGACGGGAGAGAGGGGAGAGA
>VXAA01003887.1:119396-130246 GCA_013399115.1 Anseranas semipalmata | reverse complement strand
GAGAGGGGAGAGAGGGGAGAGAGGGGAGAGAGGGGAGAGAGAAAACGGGGGGACACATACAACATTGTCTTTATAACAGAGAAGGACAACACAAACGTACTAATATTTTTGCCACATCAGTTTCTCAAAATAACTTTTGTCAAAAATTAAGAGGAAATAATTACCTAAGCAAAGCCTTACACACAATTTTGGCTTTCAGCAGACATTCTGCTTTCAGTATAAAACATATTACTGTTTTTAAAATTCTTCCAAGACACCAAAACAAAATATAATTCCTATTGTATTATAAGCTATACACTATTGCAGAAGTCCAGCACCCTTTTACCCCGTTTTCCCAAGTGAATGAGGATTATTGTGGTGGCCCCTCTGCTTCCTGTCTTCCTTCATCAACATGAACCCCTTCAGAAATCCTACTAAAAGTTCCTATATGTTTCCAAAGAATCGGTGGCTAAGAGTGAAATCATACAACAGGCGTCAAACGAAGACTGGAAGCACTACCTACTGTAATGAGAGAACATGCACATAGCCATGAACAAGCCACGGCACATTACATCCTAATTCAGTTCCTTGTTAGGGACACAAGGGGGAGCTGCTGCTACCACATAAATAGGGAAGAACTAAGGGTATTACAGAAAAGGAGATGGCAATGAGGTAAAAAACGCAGGAAACAAAAGTGCTCCACAGAAATCTCAGACTGTGCTAACTCTATTGCATACAGCTAATATCAGTAGTTTTTATTTCTAACAAAAGAGCAGATCCTATGCTCTGATAACATTTTTTTTTTTTGCCATAACTCATGCATATGCACAGCTTGCAACCCTCTGTCACCTTCCTTACTCAACTTTGTTGACATTACCTTCAAGATCTTCAAGTTCTTTGGGTTTTGCCCAGCGCGATTCCTTTGTTTGGGAATTATAGTAGTATGGCTTTCCAGAATCAGATTTGTACTCTTTCCAGGGACACTTAGACAACAATTGCTAACGGACAAAAAACAAAACCAAAATCAAACATACAGTAATTTTTATAATTAAAAAGACTGCTAGAAGTGAGCCCTAAAAACTAAGCCAAGAAATAATTTAAGGATCAATGAATACAAGGCATATACTTTCCAAGGAGAATCCTCCCTAGCGACACAAACACATCGCTTATCTAAATATTGAAGAATGCCGCCCTTTCAAGATGGAAAATTTACATAAGAATTGAGGAAAACTGTTTAGAGTTTTGTCCGTTTTGCAGCTTCAAGTTCCACCAACATATGGAATGTGATATAAACGTATCTGCAACATTTCTAATCTTAAGAGTTTGCTCCCGCTGATAAAAATCTGTTGACACAGCTATCCAGCATGATAGTCATGCTAGTAAATTTTTGCCTTCACACAAACTCACACAATACGGTAATCTTCATTTGAATTCAGTTTACCTCAGCTGGTGTTTTGAGATCATCTGGCTTCTCCCATGTAGACTGTTTTGTTTCAGTATTATAGTAATATGTTCTTCCATCAGGTGATTTGTGTTCTGTCCATGTAGATTTCTAGGAAAATTAAATATAACATTAATGATGAAAAATAGTTGTTGACCAAGATGCTGTCAAAAGCCACTAAAAAAGCGCAACACAAGTGGAAAGCAGATAAACCTGTTTAGAGTGGTCTTCATTAACAGAACTGTTGGTTGTGGAGGTTTGCTGAGCTGCACAAACTACAGGATGTGTTGTCTGAGGGCGAAACAAAACAGAGCTCTGAAAAGACATTCTGGTTACTATTTGCTTTTTATTTGAATGTGCATATTAAATCTACTAAATAATTCAATAGCAAAGGAAATGCAGCGAAACAAAATCTAAACAAATTTAAGTTGGTATTGTTTCCAAGAATCTTCTTGTTTGTGCTAAGCTATTAAGAGCCCCCCCCATTCAGCAATCCAAGGCAGCCCATTGCCATCAGAAAAGAAAGCAAAAGTGAATGTGATCAGACCCCAGCAACTTCAAGTGATAATCCCAGAAGCACACCAGGTTTTCAAAACTAAGAAAAATTTGCTTCAAGAAAATTCTGACTTCAGGAGTGTAGTGTGAACTCAGGAGTACCTTCCTAATGCTGTTCATTGACAGTTTATAGAAACTTACTGAAATTAGAGGTGGCAGAACTCAGCTTTAGCTATCTACTGTTTTGGTTACTGGATATGGCTGGGAAGAAACGACCCTTTCATAGGTCATTTACACAGGATGCAAATCTCAGAAATAAAAGGACAACTGATATTCACCAATATTTAATAATTAAACTAGCTACAAGGTCCTCAAATTTGGAAGTGACAACCAAAAACTTATGTTGTATTTTCAAAGCCACATGACTACTTTTACAGCTTCTGCCTCTTATTTATCTAGGCAAACTGTTTTCTCCAGCATCTTAGAAACTAAAGATAAATGTTTGGGATATCCTCTAGACAAATAATCTAGTATTTACAAAATTTTAAATGGATATCTGATAGTGACTGAAAGTCATTTATGGTCATTCGAGGTGCTATGAGTTACAATTTAAAACTTGAGATTACTTCCAAATTATACCTGCCTACCTCACTACAAAGCTACACCAATTCATAATTCAACAATTTCAGTATTAAGATACACAGCACCAGTTCTGTTCCATCAAGGATTCCCACCTGATGGAAAGGTGGAAGACTAAGGAAAAACCACCTAATGAAGTTTGACCTGCATGCCACCACCCGCTTTACAAGTTCACCATATGTTAAATCCCCTTCCATGCTACCTACCCAATACACGTCCATTACTTATTCTTATTTAAGCTACTGAATTATGCTATGTTCCCACAAACATGAAAGGAGACACTAACAAAAGCACATTTCAAATCTGACAATGCGAACAAAGGTTCCAATAAATCACACGGGACTGAATGATAGCAGAACCTTAACCTGCCTTCTCCTGCTAAACACACCTGTGTTAAGGAACAGCAAGGAAGACTTAATCATTGCCTACTGAATTCTACTATGCACATTAGAAGTGACAAAATAAAATATTCATCAGTACATAAAAGGCAAAAAGTCACTGAAACATAAGCAGAATAAAATCTGTGTATGAACTGCTCACTGTTATGGAAGGGAGATTTAAAAAGAAAAAAAAAAGAGGAACAACCTTCACTCTTCTTCAGTACAAACAAAACCACAACTCCACCCTGAATAACTGTCTAGCCTAACACTTGCAAAGACTTAAATCTGAAAAGTGACAGCTTTAAAGTAACACAGGTGTCTAGGCTATAATTCATTTGCTGTTCAGGTAGGTCAAAAACACCTAAAAATATCACAAGAAACTGCCCTGCATACTAGAAGAACTAAAATCAGATTAATTTCAAAGTTAAAAAATTAATGGAAATACTGCAGAAAGCACACCTACTTTAGTTCAAGCTCAATTCCTTTAAATAAAAATACTAATGTCACAAAAAACATCAGGAAAACCACATGTACTTGACAAAGCAGAAGAAAAGCATTTGGAGCTATTAATTTTAACATTAATTACCAACTGATAATCTAAGGAAGTCTTAAGTCACAGATAGGCCAGCAAGCTCCAAAAAAGGAGAAAAAAGATTGAAAGTTTTCTTTTAAATCTGTAAAGCCATGTTTACACAACACCACACTTCTATTAAAGACTTCTAGAATTTTGGTTTTCACTTACCTGAGTTCCAGGAGGTGTTACACCTAAATAAATAAATAAATAAATAAATAAAAATGTTTGGTTACTTTTTTTTCCTACGTAAAAACACAAAGAAACTTACAAGAAAAAAATGTTAAGTTTCTCTAGGAATCAACGATAAAGTTAAATTATGTTTTACACAGAAGTGTAATTTTTTTTTTTTTTGGATACTTCAGCTAACTGGTGAAATACTTTGAAACGGTAACAAAGAGCTTATACTTACCTACTTGTGCATCCATGCTGTTCACCCCTGGCTGTAGAAACAATCAGCAGATATTTAAGCACTGAGTGCAATTGTAATTAAATCAATAAATACAGTACTTATCCAAACAAATGTTTCCAGCAGCAAAATGCTCTAATGTCTTAGATATGGATTCCTAGCTTCCCATCACCCACACAATTATTATTGCTCCTTAAAGAAGAAATGAGGAACATCAAGCTACTTTTCAGAAAGGCAATATGTACAATAAACTACACCAGGGGTCTCTCCTGCGATCATCCCAATATCCATCTTTATCTCCCAAATCCGTAGGTGGAGGGGGGTGGGGGAGAATAAAATTCTAAATTTCTGCAGGAGTAGCTTAGTAGTCTTTTGTCATAATTACGTGGTGGCAGAAGCCTTTGAAAAAGCATTAGCCTTTGAATGCATTAGTGTTGAATTTGCTGCATTTATAAGACTGCAAGCAACCAAAGTTCTTACAGGCACCCTTTTTGAAATTCTTTCAAACTAAGGAAAAAGATTAATGGAAATCAAATAGTTTTCACAATTCTTTTCTTCTTCTATAGGCAAAAAATACATCTTGTAGATTTATCTTTCATTACAGCTTATCTTCCAGCTCTTCTACAGTCGAGACCAAAGAGCCCTGATATCAATAATCCAGGTGGCCTCGGTGATCTTCAGATTACACTTTACATTTGGAGATGGCATTTTCCATGAGATAGCTAACAGTATAACAAGTCAGTAACCTGATGAAGTTTACCAAGCAAATCATCAGGGTTACAAAAAAGGTCACCATTTTTTGTTAGCCTACAAATTATTTTAAATTAGGAAACGGTAAAAACTTTCTTTTGCTTTAAAACACTTTCCAGGCTGTGGCACACATGTCATTGCAGAGAGGTACAAGGATGCTGCCGAAACAGACAGGTGCTATCGCATACATTGCACAAAGGTGTGAGCTCCTGCTATCACTACCAATAGAGTTGTGTGTGAAATTAAAAGCTGGAACCCTCCGTAATTCTGCTCTGCTTCCTAAATACCATGTGTCCACCTACTTAACTCAATAAAATTTTATTTCCAATCCAGTATTAGAAAACCAGATGATCTGCCTTCATGCCAAAATATGTAAAAAAACATGCAGTAAATATAATAAGTTAGACTGAGTTAAGTACTGATTCCCTCACTCCCTTTCCAAGTTTCTTTTGGTTATACCATTTTAAGATTCATCTCTGAAGGTCTGAAATTCTTTCAAAGTTTTCCATGAGCATCAGTTGTCAAAAAATCGTAACGACTTCAGTATGGGAGATGGAGGACGATCACTAACATCCTTCCTACTTGGTAGCTTCTGAAATATCTACCGGATTAGTAAGTAGTTACATAAGCACAAGAACTAACAAGATACAGTTCCTATGAATTTACTTTAGGAGTTATTAATCTTTACTTAAATTACACTGAGCCAGTAACATACACTCACATCTCGCTGAAGAGCAGAGAATAGCAGTGAGAAGCAAACTTGTAACTAACATGCAGATCCTCTGGTGCCTGATAAAGGCCAAACACTTAAGAAAATTAACATCCTTTCTCTAGTATGAATTCTCAGTCAGCTAGTATATGTCCAAGGTGATGCTACGTCCTTTTCCTCACTGTCTTCCCTACTTATTTTGCAGTAACTTAGTATCCTTGTGATTCTTCTCTCATTATTCTGGTTGAAACTGGCCAACAGGCTCCAGAGACCACAGGGCAGATGAACTGCTTAACACCATACATCTGGTTACACATAACTTAGTACATATTTAGTATATGAATTAAAGACCTCTTCCAGGAAACCCTTAATGAAAACAAACAGACAAACAAGNTTTTTTTTTTTTAAATAATCAACAACAGCAGTAGTTAAGGATTTTGATTAGCACTATAGAAAAATCCAGAGTTCTACAAGGATGAAATCTGACTTGGGGGCATAATATCTACCTGATAAGAATAATTTATTTCTAAACTTAAGTGGAAAGAACTGTTTTTAAGTGGCTTTCCTAAAGATACTTTAAATCTCCCAAAAGATTATGTTAATAGGAAAGAATTTTAGCCCTTCTGCTTCAGAAAGATTTCATCCATAGTGCCTGTTAACTCTTCCCTCACCATTTCCACCCAAATAACAGTCTCATACCTCTATCAATTCCAGCAGACTTTATTCAGGATCTCAAATGCGCTGAATTTCAGAAAGGTTTATGTAGATCAGAAATATACTGGACAGAGAGTTAGCCCTACCACCAAACAGCCAGAGCGCACACTGGCTCCTGCCAAGCCACAAGAAGGTAGGGGCAAGGGAGGAGGTCAGGGTGCTAGAAACATTATTGGAAGCAGAATCCAGAGAGACTTAAGAAGGGAAAACCAGATGCAGTTACAGTGAAGAGTTTAAAGACTGACAAAAACCCACAAGTCACCAAGTATCACTACTCCTACCTCTCACAGAAAACTTATTCTTGACAGTAACTCAAGAACTACATAAAGCTTCATTGCAATTAACAATAGCTTTTTCATAATCCAGTTCAAAAAAAATAAAGACATACCCATACTAAACAAAACCAACTGACAAAAAGACATTTTAGAATACAAGAAAGTGAAATTAAACTCACCGGAACTGTAGGCTGCATAGCAGCTTGAGACATGTGAGACATCATCATTCCAGGCATTACTGACTGCATCATTCCAGGCATCTATAATTAAATAGGATTTCAGATATACTTCATATTTTTTAAACATTAAATATGACGACTCTTATTTTTGTTTTAAAATAATTACATGACACTTGTTTTAATCCAAACAAACCTTTTTAAGCATTTGGCAACAAAAAGTAAGTTAAGCTTGTAGAATTCTGATTCTCTTCCGATTCCTACAAAATCTACTATCTAGGAATAACACATCTCCAGTATTCCAAAGTCTGATATGAAATATTAATGAAGACTACCACTTAAACCACGAAAGAACAGCAGATAAGATATTTAATCTTTTTGATATGCTATTATTGATATCTTAAAACAGGAAAAATAAAGGTTGGGAAAGATTTCTTCAAAATTCCAAGTCCACATGGAATGAATTAAACATAGGAAAGGTAAACTCAGAGTCTAAGATTAGTTCTGCTCACAATTTTTTGCAACTTTCAACCTGTCTCCCTTTCCTCTTACCTCTGCAAATAGGCAGAAACACTTTACAGGGACACTAGAAGAACAAATTTCTGCAAATAACTTCAAGATGAAGAGAACTATTAAATTTAAACATCAAAAACCTACATAATTTCTGAACTTTTTTTTCAACATCTGGACAAAACTCTTAATATCGACATACAATATTAAACCATGCACAACGTGAACTTGGCAATGGGAATAAATACCATACCACAGAAATGAAAAGTTTGAGTCTAGACTTGTATCTGAGTTTGTTGAGTGGTCTGATGAGACAAAAAAAACAACACAGAACTGCTACTCAGATAAGCTAGGCTTTGCTCAAATATTTATGCTCACAGTCTCAAAGGGATGGTTATGCAGAAGTTATGCACTGAAGTGATACATGGAAAACCTGATAATGCTATTGAAAAAAAGTGTTTAATATTTTGCATGTTTCCCATTATTTTTACTGATCCTGGCTTCTAAGAACTGCTAAGCCATTAAAAAAAGTGGCAAAAGGAACAAAATATATAATTGAGGTCATTACCAACACAATCTTTTGGCCACTGATCCCAAATAGATCTCTACAAGTCAACCCCCTTCAACCTTTCAGTTATAGCCCCTTTACCTTTATTGTCCTTGGCAGGCTGGCCAAGTGACCCCATCCCCCTGTATCTTCAGGGAGCATCAGGTTACCACTCTCCTCATCTTGCATCTCGTGCGGAGAGAGGGATATGTGGTAGGGCTACTGCTCCACCCTCAATCCACAAGGTTTTCTTGGGAGGGTGAGGGAGGAAGGAAAGACTGGAAGGCGGCCCCTCCTATTCCTCGCCATCCTGTAGAAGCAGGAGAAGAAAGCACTCTTGCCCCACCGCTACTTCCAACTAAGGGGGCTCTGAGAGCATGAAGCTTCTTAAAAGCCCTGGCCCAGGTCCTGCAGAACCCCCGAGAACTGTTCTGTTTCTGTGTGACACTAACGCGCAAAGAAAAAAACAGCTGGGAAGATAACCCTATTCTCTTCCAAAAGGCCTTCCTCTGAATGATGCTGACAGGAGGCCATACTACTGTTGCTCTTACCTATGCAAAGCAGTCACTTGTCCTATAGGGGTTCACCTCTGAAAGGAGAGAAGCAAGCTACAAGAACATCTCATCCTGCAAAGTTTCACAAATAACCTCTGATAACTGCTGGAAGAACGGGGTTATCATCCAAGGAAACATGCCAACATGAGCTGACTCTTCTACACTTCTGGTGTAAGAGTATCACCGCCCTGTCCCATCCTCAAGGCCATAGGATAATCGAGCCTCTAATCCCCTCTCTGGTATGCCATTTATCAGTAGCTTTTTACCCTACATCTACCAAAAAATCCTGGGTTCTCTATAGTGCTCACTAAAATATTACAGACTGAAATATTCATTATATGAGTAAGAATATTGGAATAGAAGTAAAAAAAAAAAAAAAAACAAAACCAAAAAAAAAACCACGCACAACAAAACACCCCGTAAGCAGAGGAATAAAACAGAATCGCTATTTAAGTTTTTAATAAACACACACACAAAAGCTCACCCTATTAGCTATCATAGTAACGGCCAAGTCCTCCTCATCTTTTAAAACTGCATTATTTTTGCAGGTCTAACAGACTGCAAAATCATGCTGAAGATTCTTCTCAGGCTTTTTATACATCAGTGCAAAAAACCAAAACACACGCTCTATCCAAGGTGCTGCAAAGGAACGCAATGAGTTGCCAGCATAATCTTGTGGGCTCTTCTTAAAGCATTAATTATTCTTGCCACCCTCTCACTAGTCTAGTCTACGCTACTCTAACCCTCTAGTCCAGTCGATAACCCTCAGTTTCTACTTAGGCAAATCATTATCACAAGTATTATTACTAGAGCACTTATATCCAGAAAGAGAACTGCTTCTTTTATAAGTTCCAAGTTTAATCAGAAACCACACAAGAAAGGAATTTTAATTATTAAAATGAAGCTTTAAATTTGCAAAAAGCGCAGCTATGATTCTGGCTATTCCACCTGTCAACCCAGTTTCACATCAGTCAATGTGAACAGCAAGTTTATTTTCCAAACCGCACATGACACTAGCAACAATGGTATACTATGAATCACTCCCTAGGATTCAGGAAGAAGTCTGCAAAAACTCAAGCTTTAACACAATTTTCAACTACCTGGACATAATAGTTAGCCAAGAATTAAAGAAACATGAAGATCTCTACCATTTCTACTTCTGAAAAGAACCAAAACTTTTTGATTCTAATACATACTACGACAACAACCTCATTTCTTCAAAATCTAAACAAAACCAGCATCAAGCGTTTTATTAAAACAAATTATGGGTTCATACCTATGTCTATTTACACCTACAGTTCCAAATGAAGTGCATCAATTACCTGTTGTAACGAGAAAAGTCTCTCTATTTTCTGCATGGATAGGAATTATTAACCTTATCATTTGCAAGCTACCATATGAGACTTACCTATAAGCAGGGATGACCTGACATCATTATGAGAAGAAACAAACAAAAATCTTGTAAAAATGCCTTACCTGCCCCATTGGTGGTCCTCCCATTGGAGGCATCATCTGAGGCATCATACCATGGGGAACTGGTGGCATATTTGGTGGTCTCTGACCCATAGGGTGCATTCCCATGGGCGGGTAATGTGGCATTCCTGGGTGTCCCATCTGAAAGACAGCAATAAATGAAAAAAAATGAGCATGAAGCCAACAAACCCCAAAAGCATTAATAACAAAGAGAGACCCAATCCTGAACTGCAAATTATTTAATCAGTTCTAGCTTGATACTTCACAACAGCAAGCAAGGTAATGATAGTAAGCATTCAATCTTGTAGGTCCTCTAGAGCCAGAGTTTATCAGAACAAATACACTTAAAATTTCAAAACTAACATCCAAATGAAAAAACCTCCACAATCATTCTTAAAGCAATGTTATGGCTTGCCACAGAAAAGCATACTAAACTTAGGACTGCAAGTATTTCTGCATGCTCTTCCACACAAGAGCAAATAATTTTGCCCATCCCGCAGGGTCACGTGCATATCTTTCACTCCTCATGTCCAAGTCTGAAGTAGCTTCTACACTGAATATGATCACCATCTCCTTATTTTCTTAAAAAAATGAACTCTGTTGCTGTTCCGATACTTGGTATAGCCACACTGCAAGGACAAAAAGGGCTATGAATGACAGATGTTCCCTTTTCTAATTATCAAAATATAGCAACAGCCTTCTGTTCCGGCCAGAAGTATCAGTACTAAGAGTACCTAAGGATACACACTGAAAAGGATTTTACTTCGAAGAACACACAGGTTAGCTTTGCACCGTATTTCTGTCAGTAAGTGCACTAGTTTACTAATATGAAAGCAATTATTTAAACAGATATTATTTCAGAATGGTCTTTGGCGGGAAAAAAAAAAGCAGCACTCCTTTTCCACGTTTTTAGAAACAGTCCTTTCTGGGTCTTCCGGGGGACCAGACGACCCGAACACCAGCACCCTCTGAAGCTGGCAGCGGGGGAACTGCACGGAACGATCACGAGCGGCCTGAAGGCGACGCCTCGCCCCCGCCAGACCCCCCAGCATCACCAGGACGCGGTGACAGCGCCCCAGGGCTCAGCTGCCACCCGGGGCAGAGGCACGGCGCCGCCTCCTCCCGCCCCCAGCGCTCCCCTCCCTCCCTCCCGAGGGGCCCGCGGCTCGGGCACGGCGCCGCCCGGGCTTCGGCTCCCCTCGGCCGCGCGCGAGGCCGGGCCGCCCCG
>VXAA01003887.1:76307-115775 GCA_013399115.1 Anseranas semipalmata | reverse complement strand
TTTATTATTTATTTTATTTTTGCAGTTTTTTGATTACTGTTTGCAAGACTGCTTGTGTCTTGCAAACTGTCCAGTTTGTACTTTCCTGGCCAGGTTTCCATGTAAACAGGGTGCATGTGCAGCTTTGTGCTGCATGGCTCAAATCCAATTGCAGGCAGCACTCTGCTTGGCAGAAGATNAATCTTAGTTATCCTTTTATGAAGACATATGCTGAATTTGCTCAGATTGTTGTTAACTTCTGTGGTGACCAAAGGAGGAAATATAAAAGCATGAATAGTAATATGGGAGGATTGAGTTGTTAATTTGTAACAGTGCTTTTACTTTAATGTGCCCTTTTTTTTTTTTTTTACCATATTGAAGTTTTGAATGTTTAATCACCATGTGATAAAACAGGGCAGCTTGTGAACAGGATATTAAAACTTGATTTCTGTCATACCAAACAATTGGTATATCTTCATCAGTTCTTCAGATCAGCATCCTCTCTGAACAGGTTGGCATGTCCTACTGTATTTAAGACTTTTTTTATATGGTTGAATTTGTTTCTAAATGCAAAATTATGTACTTTAATGACTGCCGTTTCAGCCAACTTCATTGTGAATCTGAAGCGATTATTTTTGCAAATTTTTTATTTATTTTTTATTTTTTAATTTATTTTTTTTATTTTTTTTATTATTTATTTTATTTTTGCAATTTTTTGATTACTGTTTGCAAGACTGCTTGTGTCTTGCAAACTGTCCAGTTTGTACTTTCCTGGCCAGGTTTCCATGTAAACAGGGTGCATGTGCAGCTTTGTGCTGCATGGCTCAAATCCAATTGCAGGCAGCACTCTGCTTGGCAGAAGATGGTTACTTGGTATTCATCATGTGAAGGAGTCATCCCCATCTGTGAAAATGCTGTGTCTTGGTGGAGAAGTAACCAATCCTGTTCACCTGTGTTGTCCATGTGGTTTTGAGATGAATAAAAGGCTACACTGTATCAGAAAACATTGGAAATTTGGCTTCATAATTATAACTGGTATGGCAGCTATGAAGGTGCAAATACTAATGGTAAGGCATGTCTGTACGCATAGGAAGGCGTGCAGGCTCTGCTGGGGGGTTGGCTGTACAGGTGGCCATGATACAGCAGCTACTGCTTTCAGCCGGGAAAGCTCCTCTGCATTAATGTGCTGTTGTTTTCACTCAGTAAATGCTTTGGTTCAAAGTTCTGTGCAAAAACAGTTTCAGACATGGTTTCATGATTTTTCTTTTTTTTTTTTTTTTTGAAAGGGAAGAGCAAGCAGTGCTGCAAGTTCTGCAAACAAAATGTAAGTTTTGAAGAGACTTGTATTTATGAATGTGTTCCTGGGTGAATTTTCTGTTGTCTAGGGAGGATTGAACTCATGATGTACCCATGGTGTAAGTGATGATATTGGTCCTTGAACAGTTTTGTGAAACTTACAGGAACTTGCTATGAAAAAAACCTACCATCTAGTTCTCAAAATTTACAAGAGGGGTGGATGCATATAACGTGAACAATATCCTGGAGACAATGGAGGTAGGAGTTTTGCTAGAAACTAAGAATTTACCTAATGTCTTGTTTAAAAACATCTTGCAAAATTGAGCAGTTTGTTTGACAGAACCAGCCCTGTTACAGCTGTTACTGTGTTCTTGCGTTAATCCCTGCAGAGTGTGTGTGGGCAGATCTCTCCTTTTGCTGATTACACTGATACAATATACTCACCTGACAGATTCATTACCAATCCACTTATAAGTGGTCTCAAAAGAAGCCAGCCATGTTGATTTGACATGTCATGGAGTTGTCCATACGGGCTGCCAGGATAGCTGGAAGCGTTTGGGATGTTTTCTAGTTGTGTGGTTTTTTTGTTTTTTTGTTTTTTGTTTTTTTTCCCCTCAGAGGAGTGGAAGGAACTAATGTTGATCTGTATTACTGTGGTAATAAGTTACTTACTATGTGTGTAAACTAGGGAGTAACCTGCATGAATAGTTGTTAAAGCCCAATAGTTAATACATATGGCCATTATAATTATGGTATCATGGATTTAGGTGTCGTGATTATTGCTGAAATGTTTATTATTTTAAAATATGATGCACTCATTAAACTGAGACAAAATGCTCTATTTTTAGAGAAGACAAAGGAATCTGATATGAATGCACAGGTGAAACTGCATAAGTAATAAATGATTTCATGTGCATTTAAGATTATAATTACTGCCTGTGAACTCACTCAGTGGGGCAGATACTTGAGTAAAGTGAGAGAAGGGCTGGAGGGATGGTAAAGGAGGAAAAATTCCACATAACTTACACTTCTGTTCTGTGCCACTGAACTGCAACACCAAATTTAGCAGTGATGCAGGTTGTTTGCTAAGTTCCAGGTGTGGCAACAACTGGAGCAGTAGTGTAGAAAAGGACAGAGGACTTTGAGTGCAGTATAAGCTGAACTTGTGTTAACAGTGGCATGGTGCTGCAGAACAGGCAAATGCTATACTGAGATAACACAGGAGCATAGCTTAAGAGATACAGGAAGTAATCTTTGCTGTGCTGCGTGTTGGCATTGCTTTGGTTGATCTGTTTGTGATCTTAAGTGATCTGAAAAAATAAAAGGCTGGTGCAGAACTTGTACAAGGGTGAGATGCAGTACAGAAGAAGTAGCTACTGCATGTGTTCTTCTTTGGAGATGCCGCTTTACAAGGTGAATTGTAATGGTGGCATTCAGATTAAAAATTAATTTTAAAACTTTGTCATAAAGTCAAGTTGGAGAACAAGAATTTATTTAGAATTGAAAAACTGGCGCTATTTTCTTGACAACTGTCATGCATAGGGAGACTAGTTTCTTTACTAAAATCGTCTGATTGAAAATTATTTACTGCTAAAATGAGTTAAAATTCAACAGCTGTAGTCAAAAGATTCTGCAAATAACTTCTGTAGGAACTAAAGTAAAATCCCACTTAGCCCCTTGTGCATTAGTTTATGTCAGTGATGGCATGTTTAGCTTTCTGTCCCTACTCTGCAGCTATTTTAAGTGGCATGTGCTTCCTGTAACTGCATAACTTGTAATATGTTTTTCTTTTAGTTGGATTGCACTGCCTATCATACGGTGCATTGTCTTCTCATTTGAAGAGAGCAGACATTCAGGGAATGCAGATTTTATTTTTGTACCCCTACGATATCTGATTTCCACCCCCCTTCTGTTATTATCAAATACTGTTAATATTGTACTGTGCGGGTACAGACATTTAAACAAATGTTCTGCAGCCAGGCATGAGCTCGTTTAGCTCGGATGCTGAACCAGGTAGCTTTGAGCCACCCCAGAGGGAAGCTGCGCTGGCTCGTTAGCGTGGCACAGGAATAATGAGGCAGGGTGCAGCAGCGCTCGGCTCCCACCAGCCTCCCGGGGCTGGTTTCCAGTTCAGAGCCGGCCCAAGTGCAGGTGCCTTAGCGTGAGGGCAGGGAGAGCCCATAAAGACCTCTTTTCTACACAGACTTATTTGTAAGTGTCTTACGGTATTCTGATCATGGGAGTAACCTAGTACCCTTTGTGTTTTACTTTTAATCTTTCTTGGATTGTGGGATCAAGGAAAATTTCTTTGTAAATATCCACTGTAGTTCTTAGGTTGCGGATAAGAGATTAAAAATGCAATCTGCTTGTATAACTTCAGTTCAATGCTGTGTGTATTTGTGTATGCGTTTATGTATTGAAGGAATGCACTATACATTGTGATTTTTATATTGTTCAGCATATGAAATAAATGTATTCTGGTGAGGAATTGATTTGGTATCTCTGATATGTTTGCTTGTGTTTGCTAATCACATATTGCTCTTCAGTGCTGAAGAAGGCCAGTTTTACCACATTTGCAGACATTGCTTCTCAAGTGCCCAACATTTGTTACAAACAGGGTGAAATTCAGCCAGTGCTAAAATTTAACAGGCAGTGCTTTTGCTCTTTCCAGTCCCGCACCAAGCCAGTTCTGTCACTTCAGGATGGAGATGCTAAGCTGCTTGTGAAATAGCTCCCCAGTCACTATTTTACAAAAATCATACCTTGAAATTAGAGTTAAAACTGTAAACTCGCATCCTAGTGACTCCAACAGAGCCCAAATTAACAGTCTCCTAATAAGTAAACATTAAAAGGCCTTTCCTTAATCAGCTTTTTCTGGCATGGCATAATTAGATTTTTAGGTCTTACATTTGCTATTTAGAGCTAACAGTGTTACTAAAGCACCCCACTTAATCTGAACCTGCTTCCTATCCAAACACGATCTGCTCACCTCTGACCAGAAGAGAAGGGCTGCCATTCTAAATCTGAAAGCAGGTGCTTTGTCTTCTCCTGGCTCTGCCCAGCAGACACCTGCCCAGGTTACTTTCTTTAGCCTTGTAATTTACAATGGAATAAGGTGCTGGTTCCTTTAAGTTGTAGCAGCAGCAGTCCCTGATTTCTCTGGCACATCTTCCAGAACAAGAACATCCAAAAGATGTCCTTCCCCTCTTGTGCAAGCACTTCACCCTTACTTTTTTTTTGCCCACTCTTGCCTCTGCAAGCTGTGACTCCCTGCTTTTGTCTACTGCCCACTTTCATCCGCTGGCACTTCCCTTCCCTGTCAGGCGCAGACTTGAGCTTCGGCGGTGTGAGAACAACAGTTTACCACAGGAGCCCCTAATCTGGAATGACTTCAAAATGCAAGTTGTCCTAAGGAGTGATGTGATTGATTTTGCATTTGGGTTTAGGAGAGCTGAATCTGCCAGGGTGCTTTTGATTTCTCACAGTAAGCATAGCTTGAAAAAGGGTTTTAAAATTGCTTTTCTTACCTCAAGGTGCAAGTTTGCTATTTACAGTCTGGTTTTTATTTATTTTTAGTGGACTTACTTCAGGCAGTAACGTTTAAACGAAGTGATTTTTTTTCCCTGAAATTTTTTGCATTGTTTTGCATTTGTATTGATAGAGTACCTGTTTGTCTTGCATCCTACCTTCCTTTCCAGTCCCACAGGAAAGTCCCCTGTCAGTACATATGTATTTTGAAATTTGTAGGAAGCCGGGGGGGAAGGAGTGTTTGATCTCAATTACTTTTACAAGGCAATGATAGATTAAACTAGAATATATTCGGTCTTTTATTTTTATTCTTAGAACTGCACTTTAATTTTCTGTGTATAAACTAAACAGATAATTAGTCTCAAATACCTCGTAGACACCTGTCACTTCCTGTACAGGCAGTTACTTCTTGGAAGCACAGTGGTTTCAAAGACAGTTTGTAGTCTGGCCAGCAGGGTGAGGGCTTGTACACAGAATATGCTTTAAGACTGCGAGGCTAAAAGAAAGTATTAGTGAAGCTTCCAGCAAGTCTGTCTTGGGATTCAGCTAATAAACCAGGAACAGCTTGTTAAGGAAAAAGCATTTCTAAGTGTTTTTTTTTTTTTAATTCATATATAAATATATACACACTTAATTTCAGAGTGCAATTTAGAATTCTGTCCTGCTTTATGTGCGGTGGTACAATAATTTCAAATGTTGTCATATTAAGCAAAGAGCAAGGGACTCCAGAAAACAATGTTGCCTTAGCAACTGCAGTCTTGGTTTCTGGATAGATTAGAACTATTGGTTTCTAATATATTGAGTTTTAAGAAATCTATCTGGGCTTTGGGGAAAAAAACACATGTGAAATCGTATTCTACATGAAGCCAGTTATGTTTTTGTTTTGCTGGTGAGTCTGAATGATTACTTCACAGCACATGTGCTCCAGGCTACGGAGTAGGTTGTTCTTCTGCTAGAGCTTCATAATGTATTCAAGGGTTGTTTATTCAAGGATGTTTATTAAAAGTATCGTATAATCTTTTTTTTTCCTTGCGAGGAGTCCCAAGATATATTCTAGTTAAGCACATTCAGCACATAACCTAAGTGTCTTTGTCAAGAATTATAGGGAACTTTTTCCCTGTTCCATATGTATTCTTTGCAGCTTGCTTCTTCCTCTGAACAGCAGCACTTATATTTCACTCTTTATGAAAAATGAATTTAAATTTTCCAGTAGTGTATTTTGCATTATAAATTGTGGAATTACATTGCATGCTGGGTGCTATGTTATCATGGCATTTTGTCATGATTATATTCTGCTTCCACTTGCGCTGTCAGCTATCATAGAACAAGTCAGACCAAGAGTAGACTGGCTTCAGGTTAGTCCAATGTGCAGAAAAAAGGTAATGAGTGTATGTAACTTTTTTTTTCCTGAAAAAGTCTAAAGCTGAGAATGAATACAGTTGTTTCTGGGGAGCTCGTAGTGCAAGGTTCTGGGAAATCAGTTGAATCTCAACTTTTCAGGTCAGTTCAGGAAGATAAGATTTTAGATGTTTAAGAGTTCAGATTTTAGATGAGAAGAAATGCATCCAAAACCAGCACCATCTCTGGTGCCTGGAATTTGTGAGAGAGTAAAGCTAGTACCAGCCTGGCTTTAGGAATGAAGAGTGTGAGGTAGACATAATGAAGTTAATGGAAAATGCAGAGCAGAAGTATGTGACAATAAAAAATGATACTCACTCTGGGTAGCTTACTGCTCTTTGAGCGTGTGTTACGCTGAGGGGAGTTTTCACTGTGAGGTGAGTAATTTGTATGTGTTTGCAGATCCAGTGTGGTAAAAATTGGACTTTCGCCTGTTTTGCTTTTTAGCAGAGTCCTTGTTAAAATTCAGTCCAATGACTAGTTACTGATTTTGATAAAGCTAATAAGGGATTCTATGCTGTATAATTGTGTATCCTACTTTATTGTTTTCATATGCTTGTTTTGTTTCATAAAAATCATGCAATCAAACATAGATCAGTAATGCTTGTTGCTTGATCCTATGGCTGTATAGCTGATGAATTCATGGATTTAAGACAAATAATCCGTATTTCATTACTAGCAAGTGCTAGAAATAAAAATGTACTCTGGACTATTGGTTGAAAAACAAATCCTAAAGTCATAAGAGAGGATTAAAGTTGGAAAAAAATCTCTCAAGAGAAATGTTAAAAAACGAAGGAAGTAATGACATCTGCTTAATAGCATCCTACCCCCTCAACCAACATTTATGAACCTTTGAAGCCTTTACATACAGGAAATAAAAACAAGGAGGAAAAAAAAAGCAATGACTGAGAAAAATTGGAATAAAAAGTAGTCCAGGTTATCTGAATTTTTTATTTTCTACGTGGGAATGCTTTGAAGCCTGTCTGAAATGTGTTCTAAAATCCACTAATGAAGCTAAAGATAAAAGCGTAGGGATAAAGCTTAAAGGGCAATAGAGCTACACTTAATTCTCAAACAATGCTAGCAGTAGGAAGAGAAGTCTTATAATGCACGGACATTTTCCCTGTTTCTGAAGGTGGTTTCTTTTACTTCAGGGCACCTGTCAGCAAGGAGTTTTTTTTTTTTAGTTGAGAGAAAAACAATGACAGGCTTTTAAGTTAATGTCAAGTGTGATGGAAAAGTCAGGAAAAAAAACCTAAAAGGGCATATTTGGAAATAATTGTGGAAATGCAGCTCACTCAGTACCTTCCTGAAAGAAGTTTGTTTGTTTTTTGTTTTGTTTTCTGTTTTTTTTTTTTTTTTTTAAATGTACTAAGTTAAATACCTTATTTCACTTCTCAGGGAAACTTTATAATGCATTGAGAAAGAAATCCATTTGTTGTCTCTTCAGTTAATTATTGTTTTCTGTGAATTAAGCTTGAAAATCAGGATAAATTGAGCTTCACTAGGTGGAATATTGTTTTTCATTGGGCTTCTGATGAAAATGCGTTTCCTTGTTTCTGATGGTCATGTTTTGAATTCACGTAGGTAAATGAGGAATGAGTCTTACCAGTATAAGAGAATCGACGGCATTATGAATAGTTGAATTTTGGTCTAGTGGGTCATGGAAAGTAGGCTTTACCATCCATACTACTGTTGTATAAAAACAACCTTAGTCTTATTTTAGTTTTATTTACTTCCCAGAATGGTGTTTCACCATGGCAGTAAATGTGAAGGTCATTGGTTGCAGAGATTTTTACACAAGTTCAGATGAACCTATCAAAGATGGCAAATCAGAGCACCAGTGTTTCAGAAATGGGCTATCACTTAGCCAGAGGGCCTGTCTGGCTTGCTTTAGTGAAGTCTTCTGGTGTTACTTTGCAGTGAGCCCTGTTTTGATTCCATTGTAAGGAAAGGTCCGGGCTTACCTTTGTGAACAAAAGTCACCCAGACCACTATGAAAAATGTTTTTCTCTATATGCTAATGCAAATATTGCTACAGATGACTAAATGTTAAAAGAAGCCATTCTCTTACAGTGGGCGTTTTCTAATCTGCTATTTAATCCTGCACACAGTAGTGTGGGAAGAGCAACAGAATCAAAGTTAATATATTAATCTGATGTTAAATGTGAGAAATAATCTGAACACGGACAGAGGTATAGGTGTACGGAAAAAGCCAGTTCCTTTCCTGACAGTGTTCCATGCCAGTGAGGGCATCGGAAGAGCACTGTCCTAGAGGTGTTGAAATGCTGTCTCCAAATTATCTTCTCCATAGTTACTCAAAAAGGCTTTTTAATTACACTGGCATATGCCCACAGAATGAAGTAATGGGGAAGCCGAAAATGTCTTTTTCAGTAATGAGTTTGAAACAAGTAAACGTTTTCTGTTCGGTCATTCTGCCAAATTTCTATTCGGCTTAAACATTTGGGCTTTTAAAATGACTAATTTTTTTGAGTATTTCTTCTGACTTTGACTTAAATGTTTGCTGCTCCTACCCCTTGCTATAGAGGCCTTTTTACAAATGGAAAACTTCAGCCTCTACTGCTGTAAAGTGTTTTTGCTTATTTTTCCATCATGTTTGAGTCTGCTGGCAGTCCGCATGGCGTGCTATGGAAAATGAAATCAGTTTGACAGTACCAAATGTTACCTGTACAGCTGCTTGCTTTTGGCACTGTTCAGCAGCAGCATTATTCTTCCTAATGCACGATGGAAAAGTCTGTTGGAGGAAACTTTTTTAATAATGCCAACAATTAAAAAAAATTTAGTCAAATGTTGATACTTATTTTCTTTTTCAGTCTGAAAATATTTTGTGATGTCATCTTGAATCATCAGAAGAATTAAATAGTTTGTTCCATTCACTGGCAGGTAAGCACTATTTGGGGAGTTGCTGTTATGCTGCAAACACAACTGCTCGTTCCCTGGGTAGCCCAGGCAGCGTGGGGAGCAGAAGAGCCTGTCCCGCAATTAGCACTTTGTGTGCTGCTCTCTTTCATGGGGAGCTGTTACCTTGTGTGCCTCGTGGATGGTGTGTGCTCAGCAAGAGAGAGCAAAAGGGTCTGGAGCTCTCTGATTTCGCCTGCCTCCCTTTTGGCTTGTCCTCCTCAGCAGAGAAATCCAAAATCTGAATTTGAAGGGAAGCCCTGCAGCATTTAATGGTAACTATAGAGGAGAGGGATTTCCTGGTGACTAATTGGACGAGCCTCACAAATAAGACTATAGTCATCATTAATGTAGTTAGGCATTTTCTTAGCTTATGGAGTTAACCATGATTAAGGGAGAGTTCTTGAATTTTTTATTTTTGTTTGTTAGCAAGTTTAAAGGTGTCAGACACAAACACACATAAAGGGAATTATATGCAAAATATGAATAAAATGTATTTTAATTAAGGCAGTGTTTACTCTGTTCTGGGTGTGAGTTCTGCACTAATGCTGTCCGTTTCCATTGTTTCCCTCATGCTTCTTAAACAATCTCAAATTTCAGCGTTCGTAAGTACTTTCAGAAAGTAATCATGCAGTCGGTTGTGTTCATGAACACCCCTGAATCCATTTTTGAGCACCAGTCACAGACCAGGTCAGGCTGGAAGGGGCCTCGGGGCTGCCTGGAGCAGGGCCAGCTTCGGGGCTGGCTTACCGCTGGAGCGCAGCTTCCTCGGGACCTCCTCCAGCTGGAGGTTGAGCATCCCCAGAGGTGGTGGTCCCAGAGGGACACTGAGATGGCTGACTCCGTGCAAACGCGGCACAGGGGCCAAATGTTGCCTTTGGGCTTCCTCAGGAGGGAAGCAGCAGCTCGACCACCCCACTCTTTCAAGCACCCTTTGTGGGAAGCAGCCACGGTATTTCTGCGTTGTGTTCTTGCAAGAAAGGAGTGTGGGAGATGTATCCATTTCATTGCTAGAACATAGCAAATGTGGCAATGAACTTTCTTTCTCATACTTTAGAGCATTAAAACAGCTGTTTGAGATCAGATCAGCAGCTGTAGCAGTGATCCGATAGTGATTAGTGGGCTCAGGGACTTGCAGAGTCGGAGATAGGCTTTTTTGTTCTTATCCGTACTTTGCTTTTAGGACTCCTGCTTTTGCACTGGTGCACTTCTTTATATGCAAAAGGTTTTCCCAGCTATTAATTCTTACTGAATCGCACAGCAGAGTTTGTGGTTTAAATGTCTCATGCAAAGATTTGTTCTGAATTATTGTCATCACCGTACAGTGCCGTCAGTGTCCTGATGGTGCAAACAGCGCTGATTGCGTATCAGAGCTATTGTTCCTGCTGCAGACTTGGAAGGAGAGTAGAGTGCAAGTACGCATTATCTTCAAGGTCCTGAAGCGTTATAAATAAACATCTAAAATTTGTCTGAAGCTGCAGCATACGATGGTATGGAACATTGGATTCTGACCATGTTATACAAAGATTGCTGCTAACGGGTTTTGGCAGTGTAGTCTCTAAATCAGAAAGCTGAAATGATTGCAAATTGTCTGTTTCAATATAGATCATACAGCTGCCTGGAAGACGGTGGAAGGAGGGCTTAATTAATGTTTGTTCTTGTCAATGTACTGATCAGGTTTTGATGCAAGGTTCTCTTCTTTTGTGCTTTTTTGGTCAAATTTAATTTTAAATTTGTATTCTATGCTAAACAGTAGCTCCAGTGGAAATGTAAGCATCTGCCAATGAGGGGTTTAAATTTAGGATGTGTTGTAGAAATCTGAGACTTTTTCTATTTGGGTAAAAATGTTTTCTATGTTTTCCTCTTCAGCTGCTGCTACGGCATGCTTTAAAACAACAATCCAAGATGCTAGCTTTCCAAAACATCTCTTTGTGCTCCTCTGCTCGGGCTGCACGATGGGCCAGTTATCCCGCTGGCGTGCCCGTGCCAGTAATTCACCATAAGCTGGAGGAATCCAACTGATTTCTGAACCCTAATCCTGCAAAGCCTTTAAATGATGGTTATTTTAGCTTCATTTCTGATAAAACGGGGCTTGTGAGATGATGACATTTGCTGTCTGTTTCTTCTCTGTTCTGTTCCCTGTCACCACCCAAAAAGACCTCTGGAGCCTGTTAGGCAGCTTCAGTGAGACTGGAAGGCTGGAGCGTGCAAAGACATGAGGTGGTCGACAGAGGAGACAATATTTTCTCCCCAGTTTGAAGGGAAAGCTGTTGGTTAAACCTGGCTTTTATTACACAACGAAAGTGCATATGGGAAATGTTTTCCAATGGCTGGGCATTTTATAACCTCTGAGTTTGCCCTCTGTTATACATCTGTATGTACATCAGAAGAGTATGTTATATGATGTATGCTTATAGGAAACTATAACACAATATACAGTGATTTGTTTGCTTACTTGTGCCTTTGGTTGTTTCAACAGTACTGTCTTCTAGAGACTAAAGGAAGGAGTCTGAGTTAACTTGTTTAAGTGGCTTTTGCTGTATTAGCATTCTGATTTCCTTCTGCAGGGACCAGCAGGATGTGCTTTCCGTATGCACTGTGCAACCCTGGAGGGTCTTGAGGCTGCTCTTGTGTTTTTATGGTGTCTGATTCAGGTGGTGTGTTGACTCAATAATGTGTGTAATGCTTCCTGGAAGACGCACACAGAACCTACTGATGGAGTTTGTCTTGCATAACGCTGTAGAGAATGGTGGCTTAGATCTCAAAAAGGACCTGTTTGGTGTTCCCTGTCTGTTTCAGATTTATAGATGAAGCCTTAGACTTAGTGGGTGTTCTGTGAATATGTGTAAGAAAAGAGGAAAGGAGATGTGTGTTTATGTACAAAATATGGCTATTTCTCTTAAGAAAAATAACCTTTCAAACATATAGTATTATTTCTGATTTTTTTGGTAGTATTTTTGTCTGTGCTTCTAGCTGTGCAGATAAAGGGGAACAAAACGAAGCATTTGCAGTTAAAGAAGTCGTGTAGTGCAGTAACATTTTTCCCCTGATTTTGCTGTTTAAGTTATACATAAGAATTGCTCATTTTTATCAGGTATAGTCAAGTCGTTGGGCTCTATATTTGTACATTCTTTTTTTTTTTCTATCACTGCAAGGAAGAAGCTATTTAAGCATTTTTATTGGATTCAGAGAAAATATGGTTTCTTTTATATCTGATTTTAGAAGCTACTCTTTCCTACATTTTCTATAAGCAATCTCAATCTTTTGCATAAACTACTTGATGCTGTATGTACCTACGAGGAATGCAATGATGTGTTGCCATTGTTGGATATACAAAAATATTAGTTAAGAATGTAAGATTATTGACAAAGAGACAAAGGATAAAAATGCTGATCTGTTTTTGTACCCATACATCTTATATATTCATGTATTTTAGCATTTGTTGGCAGGTGTACACACTGAATAGCTGCAGAAGTAACTATTATAATTTTTTTGTCTTTACAAAGTATATGACTGTTTACCTTTTCTTCAGTATTTTTTCATGCTTTTAGAAGATTGTCTTCCAGTCACGTATGGTGAAAGATGATGGAATTTGTTTTTTCTCCCTTAATTTGCTTAGTATCATCCATCAGAAAAAAATGTCTGTTTTAGGTAACTGTAAACTGCTTGCATGTCGTAAGTAAAATTGTGAGTAAACATTTCTTTCCAAGTAAGTTTATATGGTTTTCCAGTCAATATTCTTAAGAATTTACAGTCTTGATATTTGACTTGACAAATACCCCAATAGCTGACTGTACTCTGAAACCTGTTTCTGTATGAAAGCACACGTATATGGAACTGAATTTACATTATGTAAACCTACGCATACAGCTGTCATGAAATGCAGAGCTCTCCTTTTTTCCACTTTGCACTGCACAGAAAGTTCTGTAGACCTAAATACTTTGTTAATAACCTCTGTTTTCTGACCTGTATTGCTGCAGAATATTGTTGGTCTGTTTGTAAATACCTTTTCAAGGACTGTTGGTAGGTGGAACTGTTCAGAATTTCCACTCTGCATTCCTTAACCACATGAAGTTTTCCTCGGTTCAAATTCATTTTGTCTCAAATTATTCAAGCCTGTAATTGACACGTTCTCTGCTTAGAGCAGACCTTGGGTCTATGTATGCAGCACTGGTCTAATTAAGGTTGTGGTTGTTCTTGGTTGTAGGAAGTTGAATGTAATTCACTTTGCCTGGTGCATGTAAAGTGATCCCCTTGAACTGGCAATTAAATCTCATAATTGGCTATGTAAAATAGAATAAGTACTACTCTGATACAACACGTATCGTAGGTGGGTTTGGAAGACTTGGTGTTTGTTTTAATGCTTTCCTCTGTGTGCTGTGTCTGGCGCAGCTCCTGATGGAGGAACTGGCACGGGAGATTTCCAGGTGCCCGCTCGCGGATGTCTTTACAGTTGAGCGTAGCAGCTAAAATCCAGGTAGGCTGCAGTTATGATGTGCTCCTTCACTTGCCCACAGTCGGGAGTAAAGGCAAGGTAACTCACTGTGACTTCTCAGACCTGCTCATCAGCAGCTGAATGGCCCAGTGTCTACCCAGTCTGGTGCTAGAACCCTAGTAAGAAGATCCTTAGCTTCCCTTCTAAATCCTCTTGGATGCTGGAGGTAAAACCTACAAAGCAGGATACATCCTCGAATGAGGCAAGCAGCGAAGGCACCTTGCCTGCTGCTTTTGGTTTGTCTTGCCCTGTTGCACACCTAAGGGGGGAGAGACTAAACTTTAGCCTTGGTAAAACCACACAGAATTTTAATTTGAGCTCCCAGGCAGTGTGGCAAGTGTGTTATTTGCCTTGGATACTAATTGGAGTGCAGAGAAGGCTTCTGCCTAGAACTAGCTGGTGAGACGCAGTGTGGACAGCTCTGTCTGAGGCCCTGCCAAAGTTCAGAGCTTGGGCACCTCTCCAAAGTATTTCATGCAGAACGGGCACTGACATGCGTTATTTGGAAGTAAGACTTTTTTCTTGTGACAAGTTAAGAAGGAAGTGAGATCTCTGTAATAAATGTATAGGTTCTTCTTCCTGCACTGTCCACTTCCTCATAGTGTTGCATGAAATAGGTGCGAGCCTTCACTTTGTGCCTTTCAGGGCCTTTTTGGATTCCCATTGTCACCGTTCGGCAAAGAGCAATTTCTTCAAAGGATGAGTGGTTGCAAAGTTCTGGTCAGCAGAGGCTGCTTTAGCCAAAAGCGCCTGATTCCCTTTTAGACCAATCCTTTATGTGTTTGCCCTTTATTACATGCTACTTTGTTACGGTTCAAGAAAGAAAAATAAAAAGCTCAGGGATTAGAGGACTTGATTAATATTGCTATGAAATGAGGTGGCAGATTGGAAAAGGAGGTTGGTTTAAGACATGGCAGTATGGGAGGGTAAATTGTTGTGATATCAAAAGAGAGTGCTGGGTTTTTTGCTTTTATTAAAATGTCTGGGCATGGAGCATAGTTGTATCCAGTGCAAGCTCACTGCAGAGGTGAGCATTCTTTGAATTAGGCTGGTGGTAAAGGAATGTTACCTTTCTCTTGCATCAAGTCCCACTGAGAAAGGTGTTGCAGTCATTTATCTCACCTGCCTGACCCCCAGCTCCTGCCTGCCTGCGTGCAGCCTTTGTCATTCAGCTCAGTTGCACTTTGTGCTTTACAGGGTAACTGTGAAAATGTGTCCATCAAAGGATTTTTTTTCTTAAAAGATGTGAATAAAAAGCATCCATAATCACAGCAGGTATTTTATGACTGACAGCTCAAATTAAAAAGTATAAAAATAAATTTTTATTAACACATGCAAAGTCTGTGAAAACTTGCACCAAATTTTTGTGCTTGTTATCCAAAGCCGTCAAAAGCCAAATTCTGTCCTGTTTTTCCTCCAGCTGCAGATGTCATGGGTGGGAAAACAAATTGCCGCTCCTGGTTCAAGTCTCTTAATTATCTCTAATTTGAAATGTTTGAAATAAATACATTTTAAAGCCAATATAATTTTTGCAGGGCCTGGTTCATTTATTTCAGAAAATGTTTCTATTAAATAAAATACATTTTGAAGCTTAGCAGGGCTTTTGCTGTGCCAGAGTTCCTGGAAATGCAGGGAGGGGAGCGAACTGCAGCCTCAGGTGTTCTTTGCAGGCAAACCTGCCCAGCTCTGCGGGAGGAGCAAGGGCAAAAGCTGTATGGTGACCTCGGCTGCTGCTGGAGGAAAGGAACGATCTCCCATGAGGGATGGAGACAAAGCTCTTCAATGCATGCATGAGGCTAGCCAACAAGCGATGCACTGTGAGTGACAGTGTGCTGGTGATAGTACGCTGACGGGTATTTTTCCATCTGCTTGTCTTGAAATACACAGTAGAGTGCTGGGACACTTTTACAGCACGGCTTGGGATGGCAGCTGCATTTGATACCTTCGAACCATCCCTTACACTGAGCCTTACACCTTTATTTCTGAGCAGAGTCAGCTTCTCACTGTAGCTTTAAGATTTCTTTCAACATCCGGCTTTCTAGAACCACAGGACAAGGAAAGTATAGTCCAGCCCCATGTAACTGAAAGAGTGGCAGAGAGGTAATGCAATCATGCTTATTTGGTGTCATACCCTCTGTGTAGTTTTTTTTTTTAAACTCAGTTGTGGATTGAAATGTGATCTTTCAGCCCTAGTTATTCCATGCGGCGTCCTCCTCTTGGACAAGTATGAAATGGCTTCAGTGTTTGTAGATGATTTGCTATTTCTTTATTATACAGTGTGTAAAATTGTTGTCTGTGCTTTGTTGAGCATGCATAACATTCAGTGGGGATTTTCAAAGTTTATTTTTAGCTTTTCCAAATAATTCACAGATTTGGATTAAATTTCATTCTATGTAGCAATTTAAAACAGTTGGTGTATGCTAAACGTCTGTCACTGAAAACCGTGACCTACAAAAACTGTGTTATAATATCCTAAGCAATGAATTATTCACATACTTGCACATACTGTAAATGCAATGCCGGCTTCAAAAATCCAGACTGAGCTTTTGATCGCATCATCCCAGCAGGTCTGGCACTTGGCCTGCGCCACAGCTTTCCTCCGCACCCTCGGTGGAAAAGGAGAGGGAAAGCCAAATAAAATCATACAAAGGAAACCAAAGAAAGAACAGAAGGCAGAGAAGAGACAGAAAAGATGGAATGGCTCTAATAAAGGCATGATGCTCAAGTGTACCACATCAGCAGTCTCTGCTTGCTGCCTTGAATTATCATGGACTTGGGAAAGGTTTTTTTGAGAAGGAGAAAAAGAACAGACCACTGGGAAAGCAGTTGGTGTATTTATATATGCAAGTTTCCAACCACTGCTGTCATGAATGCATGTAGCAGGATCAAACTTTACACCTGAAGACTAGTTCTTTACAAGTGAGATATTCATATGAATTGCAAAATTATAAGAATTATAATTATACATCTCAAAGCAAGTGAGCTGCTATGGTTTTGAGGGAGAATGGTTCAGTCTGAGGACACCAGCTTACAGCCTAAATTGGCTTTACACAAGGAAAGCGTTAGGTTGACATTTCATAGCACTGTTGTCTCTGAAGCATTTATTTATGTATCTCATAATGGAGATAGTTTTTTAGTTTAGCTTCTTTAAAAGAAAAACACGATTAGAAAGAGGAGCTAAGGTTGGCAAGGTGTTTCAGTGGCGTCTGGCTAAAACAAGGCAAATTGATTAACCCCAAACATGAAGAAAGGTGGAGTGGTTGTGGGACTCCCATCCACTGGCAGCGCTTTTGGAGCTGATGGGCCCCGGTCTGGGTAGCCTCAGCTCCTGGTGCAGAATTGCGTGTGTTTCTCCCTGTTCCCTAACCCCTGAATTCGCTTGGTGCTTGCTGTGCTCGCTTGGTGCTCTTCATCGCAAGCCGACAGGAACGTGGGTGGTTTCCAAAACACTACTCGTGTAGCTGTTGCTGCAGCAGGGGTCTGCTTTTTCCTGGAGGTACTAAACTGGCGCAGTGATTTACACAGACCGTGGTAGTTGTGACCTTAACTGTTGTGGCTGGCAAGAGAAATTGGCTTACCTATAGACTTCTGACCTGGTGCTTTAGTGATTGGTATGGAGCTGTATGAAGAACTGACCATGAACGCAAAGAAAATGACATTCTAGTCAAGTATTTTTTTAAATAGACTGTTACCTATAAAGTACTGTTCATTTTGATTTTGTAGGACTTTTAAATATTACCTGATTTGTTCTTTCTTATTGGAGTGAAACTTGTAACTTGTTTAGATTTGCATTTTTGTAATTACACCATGTGAAAACAAGCAAATTGTCCTCAAAAGCTGCAGGTAAAACAAGCAATGCTATTTCAGCTAATTTGTTCATCAGTAGAGCTCTCTGCATTTTTACTGTGAACTAGATGAGTATTTCTTGGTCTTTCAGCCATTCAAAACAGACTTTGGTTGCCCTGTTTTGTCAGCAGTGATGTATTGTGCATGTCTATTTTGAGATGCTTGCTATTTTATTTTTTAAGCAATGAAAACACATTACAAAAACACTCAGCGCATCTAGTGTAAAATCTTGAGAACAAAGCAAAATCTGCCTGTGAGGATATAGCTCTTGGTGGGAGAAGGCAGCAGTGCTGGTGGACTGAAAGCTCGCTTCTCTCTGGACAGGCTGTGTCGGTACCCGGTGGTGAGAAGTGCCGGTGAGCCCTGCTGCTCTCTTTCTGATCTTACTAGAAAATAAACAGTCCTGCGTAGTGCTGCTTGCAGGCAGCACAGACCCGCCGGCGAAGCATGTGGCCGGCTTGTAGTCATCAGCCTGGCCCTGCTGCCCGGGCCACGCTTGGGGATGTAGGCACGTATGCGAGGCAGTAGTGAGCAAAGCTGTGTAGAGGAAGCATACACCTCCAAGCACAGCCTGCAGCAGCACTCACGTTGTACTTTTGTGTTTGCTTTATCAAAGACAGGGTCTGAAACCATGAAGAAAAAATAGTTTAAAAAAAGGCCCACTAAACTACTTCTTTCTTATCTTTTCAACAACAGCTGAAACAGAATTCTGTTATTCATCTGAAATGACTTAAAAACTATCTCAGTGGTTAAATTGCATTTTGCTGAGTCCTTTAAGCTTTTGATATAAATAAATAGAAATTTCTATTGTTCTGGGCTTTTATCTACAGTTATTACCATTCTTAATGTGAAAGAGTGATTCATCTGTGTCATTGGTATTTAATAAATTTTAGTACTGACGCTTGTACAATAACACTAAGTAGTACTTTGTGTTGAAATTATATATAGGTATTAAATGGTTTCCTGAAGGCTGCTCTTCACATAATAATATCTTCAAAGTTCTCTGCAAGTATCATGTAATTAATTGTCACGGCAGCCTTGTGAAGTCAGTGGAAAGCGCAGCGGGACGCTGGCAACGACCGAGTTTCAGCCCAAGCTGCTGCCCACAGCCTGCTCGCCCGCTCCTGCACTCCTCCTGGTGGTCCCATTTGTGCAGAAGAGCCTGGGTGGGAGGAGAAATCCCGTGTATGGTGCCGCTACCTTGATCAGCAGGTTTCTTGGGAAATAATTAAGAAAAATATTTTGTTTCCTTTTGGTCTTGAATTTATTAACAGAAATAGATTTTGTTACTCTGATTAAGAACACTTCTACAGCGAAGCCAAGTCTAGTGCAGCTCTTGGTGTACCCATACAAACAGGCTTTCTTCTTCAGGAGCATGTAAAAGAGGAATAAGAGGAAGCCATGTGGAAAGCCCTAGGAAATGACTCCAGATTTTCAAGTCGTTAGTTGCCAAAGTTCCCAACCCAGACTTTTCCTTGATATTCAAAAACAAACAAACAAACAAAAAAAACCCACAGCTTTCTCTGCTGGCTTAAACGAATGTCCCTCCTCCCTCTCCCTGCAAAGCAGGCACATGCTTTGAGAAGAAAATGAATTAAACATGTTTGAGAAGAAAGCAAAGCATGAGGAGGTCACCGTGGCTCCTGGAGGTGGGAGCCAAGTGTGTGCGACCCCGCTGCCCTGGGAGCTGGGTGCTGGTGGGATGCAGGGCTCCCGAGCATCCTCTAAAACCTCTGCTCGCCTGCTGCCTGCTGCCCATGGCCTGTGACAGCTGAGGGAAGGTATTTTGGGGTGGGCTGTGTGCCAGCAGCAGGGTGCAGTGGGGTTCTCTGCTTGGGAGAGGGACTTCCAGCATCTGGATGTGCTGGGGAGCCTGAGAGTTGTGGCCATAATTTGATTTCTTACAAACCTTTTAAAAGTTCGGGCTGGGGAGGACTATGCAGCATCTTCCTCTGTGGAAAGGTAGACAGTTTGTAGTGGAAGCAGGAGGTGAAGAAAATCATGCAAACGCTTTTCTCTCCCTTTCTCTGCCTTTTGGTTTGTGTCCTGACTCCTGCCCGTTGCTCCCCCACCCAGGCTTGCAGATTGTGCCCAGGCTGGCTGAACGCGATGCCCGTCCTGTCCCTGCTCGCTGGCGCAGTGCTAAGGTGAGCACGCGCCCTCCCCTAGAGCATCGCTTACCGCCCAGCAGCTAAGTATTACAGAAGGGTTTGCAAGTGATCTGAAATGATTGTGCTCTGCTTTTGTACATTTGCAAAGTGATGCCGTCTCATCTGTCATCCGAGTGCTCATTTTTACCTGAATTCCAGTTGTGCTGCCACTCATATTGTACAAAGATCCATTGAAACAGATTAAAAAACAAAAACAGAAAGTAGTGATCAGCATAGCTCAGTGGCATCCATAGCAACAATTTTCCCCTTGTAATTAGTTCGACTCGGGAGACAATAAGACTGTTTACCACGCTAAAGGAGATAAATAAAGACTAATAGCCACCTTTTTAATAATGTTTGCCCCTGTAAGTCTTTCATTTTTGCAGGATTAATATTCATGATTTATATTTGGGAATATATTATCTCGCAGATCTGTATTTTTTATTTGGATACTCATCTTTTATGTTGGTTTGGCATCTGGTCAGTGTCATTTCCTAAGCAGAATTTCATAAGGTATATACCCAAATGCAGTTCGTGTACCTAAGAGATATAGAACTAGTCTATCTCTGGAAAGTATAAGCTGCATAGGAAATATATTGTCAGCAGCATGCGCCGATATTAATGCTCATACCTCTCACTAATTGCCAAGGAGCCTATGCCTTACTGGACAGACATGATCGTTGCAATTGCTATACCTGTGGTTCAGCTACCCCCTCCCCAAAAATATCCTGGTAACTTGACAGCAAAGGCTGCCGTGAACACCGTGCCCTCATCCCCTCCTCCGTGCATTAGTGCCCCACCAATGGCCTGCAGCCCCATTCTGGTGCAGCTGGCGCTGGATCTGGCCCCGGGTGCCCGTGCCCCCCGCCCTTCCACCCCAGCATCACCCCTGCAGCGCTGGTGCTGGCTGGGACGCGGCCTCGGTGGTGGGGAAAGTCAGCGAGTGCAGAGCTGGGCTTCCATGCTGTGGGATGGAGCGAATGGGTCTTTTTCAGAGACACTTCTCTCTTTTTCGTCCTATTTTTCTGGAAAGTGGAGAGGCATGGAAAGTCGATTTGCTGGAGTTGTGGCGGCACATTTTTGTACATTCACTGTGCATTGCCTCAAAAATCCCTTTCTTTGCTAAGTGCATCTTAGGCCCAGGCTGGAATATTTTTGAAGAGCTGGGAGCTTTCTGCTCTCCAGTCGCTAGCAGCGTGCTGGCCATCGCTGTGTCCTGCCCTCACGGCTGCCCTGCCTGCACTAGGGCCCCCGCGCAGCGACTGCCGAAATTAGGAAATGACGATAGGCCAGAAAAATTTGAGAGCCTCTGTTTTCATTGTCCCTGCACACGCTGCAGCACACAGGATGCAAAGACTACATATTTTTAAATGTAGTGTGTTATATTTATATATAGTGTGTATATTTTAAAATAAAGTGCATCCTACAGTTTCCGGTGCCTTGACCTGTGTAACGCTCACCCTTTTTGCTCAAATATCTCATATCACAACATAGAAATGACTTTTTGGGGCTGGTGCATGTGGGTCCCTCGGGGTTCCCTGCTGCAGATCCAGTCTACATGGTGAAAGTCAAATGTGGTTTTGTCAACCGGTATTTGTCTTTCTGATGAGGGCTCTTGTGAGCTGGCATGCTTAGGGCTGACTTACAGATTCTTGTTCCTCTGGCCTTGCAGTAAGTTATCTATTTTTTGTTACATTTTAACAGCGATTGAGATTACAAACTATAAAATCAGTATTGACATTTGTAAAAAACACAGGAAGCCAAGCAACTTTCTCCTCCATCTTAATGAAATCAATTCCAGATTTAGACTGGAAGGGACAGGAAACAGCCTCTGTTAATGCAGTGGTGTTAATTTCATTAAGTCTTCTTAACATAAATATGGCAGAAGCTCCCTGATTTTATTTGGCAATGAGCTATTTGTAACAGACAACTAACACTGCAGTCCTTGCAAACTGTGAGGCTTGATTAAAAGACTCAGTGCCATCAAAATGATGGGAATGGATGTTCTCAGGGCTGTTAAGTCCTACCGAGAACAATCAAAAAGTCGAGTTATGATTCCCCAATTAGCTGCAGGGTTAACTTCTGATGAAAATGAGGCATCCAAAAATGCCTCAAACTGTGTTTGACAAGGCTTGCTTTAATGAATTGCTCAGCACTTTTGTGCTCCAGAACCATTCTTGGCTTGGAAAGCTGCAGAGATGGTACACGTTCACTGGATTTTTTAAATCAGAGCATATAGGTGCTGTGTTTTTTGCTTATACTGTTGTATCACAAGGAACATGGAAACCTGTTGTTAAATACCAAGTACTCCTTGCAGAGAATAGCAATTAGCAATTCTCCCAGCTCCAGCCGAAGCGCGGGGGCCGGGTGGCAGCAGGGGCTGGGCAGGCTCCGTGGCTGGAGGCTCACTCCCAGCAGGTCCTGCTCTGCTCACTGCCGGCCCCACACACGCACAGCTGGGACCTTGCCACTCAAAACTGCGAAAACGATGCCGCATCGATTACGCAGAGTTCAGGAGGCCAAGGGGAAGTACAGAGAGCAGAAGCAGGAGGAGCAGACTGAGGGGGTACAGAAGTGAGCACAAGCGGCCATGGAAGGGGAGCTGCTGGCAGGCACGGAAGCGGCAGTGTCAGTCCTGACCTACCCCAGAATTGCACCAAGGCACTTCAATATCTGCATCGTAAACATTCCGCCCACTTTAATCCACAGCACCCCAGTGTAGGGTAGGCTGGTAAGACCGGCATTAAGCTTAGTGCATCTCCACAAATGTGCTGGGAATAGTTATGCTATCTAGCTGGCACTGCCAAAAGGCAAAGTGTGACAGCAGGAGAGCAGTGCAAGATGATTATGTTATGTCTTAATAAACTGCCTGTGTGAGGAAACATTAATATCTAGCTTGGGTGTCTGTGTCTAACATGGGGGTCCAAATGTTCCTTGAGAAAATGACGACTCATGGTCAGGACTGGTCTCTCCCGGTATACAACGACTTTACTGACAGCAGCTCCAGCTTAGCCCACGGGAGATTTATGAACTGCTTGGGGAAAAAAAAGAGAAATGGCTTGAATGAGGAAAAAAAAAAGTGTTACAGCTGTGTAAATGTCTGGGAATTTTATCATTGAATTAAACGGTGTGAGGATGGTGCCCACGATACTCTGCTAAGCACCTTAGAGATACCTTGCATAATTTGCTAAGTAGGATTGTAGTTGTATTAATTGTATGACTGCTGCTCATGCACTCTGAATAATAATAATTGCACTTTGAAACAAGTTCCAAAAGGATTCTCGTTAATACCCCAGGACTTGTTTAGTATGTACAGCAAGTTTTTGGACCGTGGAGAACATAAAGGATCCAAAATAAATCTCACTTCACAGGCAGATGATGCACATCTTAATGCCTCCATAATTCACTGTAACAATACCAAGTGATTATAGTAAGCCCAGTCACTCATTCTGGTGAAAAACTACTCATAGGAGAGATCACCATCAAAAGTTGTTTATTCATTTGCTTCACATACACAATAACAGAAGATAATACAATAATAACCAGATTTTCTCACTTATTCCCTGTTTCTGTTGCTGTAAATACCAGGAGGTATGAAGATTTATTATTGAGGAACTTTGTAATCAGGCTTGGCTACAATCCTTGGCAAAAAGAAACCTACATATGTGTCTTTTAATTTTATCTCAGTTATAAAGGCCCTAAAATTTAATTCTTTTAATAAAATTTGCTGTTAATGGAATTTCATCAGTAGAATCTAAACAAAAAAGGAATTGAAAAGCTGCAAGTAAAACAGCATCAGTATATCCAGTTGCGTAATAAAACATAAAATATTTTTGTAGGTGACAGAAGAAAACCAAAAGAAGCAAAGGAAAGAAGGGAAAATTCATGGCAAAGCTGGCTGTGCCATCCACCCAAAATGCACCATTCCTTTAAAAGAAAAGGCTAATTGTTAGCAACAGCAGGGCTTCAATTTTATCTAAGTACTGCTGAATTTTATGTTTCCAAATTAGGAAAAGCCCCTTTAACAATTCGGGTGAGTTACTTTGAGATGGGGATCGTTCTCCCATCCCTGTGGGCAGCTCTCACAGTTCTCATACTGTCCAAATTAATAACCTGTAATTACACTAAAATTGTTTTAAACATTGATGAAGATGGAGGAGAGTGGCCCTTTTTAATTAGAAATCAGAAGTAGACTGAATCAGACTTTTTCATAGGAAAACTAAGGACTTTTGGGGCAAATGCTGCTGGTGTTGTTTTCTTCACATCTAGATAGCTCAGGGACAGTTGCTTGCTGGGTTTCGGTCATCTTAGAATTTAACTCAGGAACAGAATTTGTGGTGTAAATGAATCATTTTGAAATGAGAATGGATTTTAAGGTTCCTCATTGATTTGTTTTCTAAGAAATAAAATGTAACTTGCTTGTTAGAGTAGGTCAGTGCACACTGGTGAGTGAAGATTTGGATGCTGGATCCCAGCGGAAGAACTCAGCTCATCCCCTTTCTTACAAAACATTTTTCATGGAGAGATTTATTTTTCCCTCCTTCTTTGTATATTTTTCCTTTTCTTCTTCTCCCAGGCTGTCAGAAAGACCCTCTGCGGGATATTCAAGAGGGAAGGTGGATGAATGCATCCTGTCATCTCCCTTATTGCAATGGATGGGCTGGAGATTGTTTGCTCACTGCTCTCAAACCTGTTGGCAATTCAGTCAGAACTGCAAATGGATATACGGACGAATTCAGCCTTAATCTGTTTGCTGATGACTATCCCTCAGAAAGGGGTTTATCTACAAATTAGGAGCCTATACTACAAAGGGAGAGCACTCTCTCAGTCAAATCCAGGCTTTATTTGAAGATTATCTAAAGAATACACCAGATTCTCCATCGCCTGTGTTTAACAGTTCACATCTGGAGTGGCTGAGTTGTCTGAAGAGCAATGCTGTGGTTGTGCGCATTCATTATTGGGCGCAATTTGTCAGCGATAACCTGAATTATACCCCAATTTAATCCAGCAACAGCAATTCCCACTTCAGATCCTCCAGGACGGCTGTTTCCCGTCACTTGGCTGGCTTTGTGTCCGAGCAGCCGGCTCGGCACGCGGCAGCGCCCGATGCACCGCAGCCGGGGCACTGTGCTCCTGCTGCTCCTGCAGCTCCAGCCCTCGCTCGCAGCCCAACACCAACGCGCTTTCAGAGCCATCCTCCAGGTTCGTCTCGGCCACGCTGTCAGTTTTATGAGCAAGGAACCTAATTAAGATGGTGTCGGGTGCCAAGGGCATGAGTTAGGGCTTGTGTAGCGGGCGGACACGTGGGTGGCTGAGGGCAAAGCCAAATTTCTGCCCGCGTGTTGCCCAGGGAGCGGGAGGGCTGGGTGCACGGCCGCTCCCTGCTGCTGCTCCAGGATCAGGCTGTGCATCAGGGGGAATCTCTGGGGGATGTAAAATGTCGTGTCTGGAGAGCCCATTTACGGGAGAGCCTTAATGCTGCCTTTTATTGCCCTGGCAAGAAAGCAAAAAAATACCAGCGATGCGACCTGTTTGTTTATCTCTGGCTCTTTTACACTGAGTGTAAATTCTTCCCTTATGCGTGCACTCCTGGAAAGAGACCCAGAAAGCGCAGTTTGGCTGGAAGCTATTCAGCTACAGTCAAGAACTTGACCCCAGGCACTTGGCTGATGGTGTGTGGCTGCCATAAGCAAGCTCCCAAGGAACACGTCTTTGGGCACCGCCAGGGTCTTCTGTTGACATACCTGGGCTGAGCTGAACATTGAGGCTCATCTATCCTCAGGTGGCGTGTGACATTCAGAAAGCTGATGGCCCTGCTCGCTGGGTCCCCTGTAGGAGCTGGTTCCCGAGGCGTGATTTGATCATGCCAGTACACACTGCCTGCATTGAACACTGCTAAAAAGGAAGGCATCCACAGTGTCTGCCTGTGCCTCTGTGCGCAGTGTCATGCATGCCATCACTGCCGTGTTGCACCTTAGTTCACTCAGCCATTTCTGCATCCACAGTCCCTTCTGTTATTGCAAATTGAAGATTTCTGACAAAATTTGTGGTGATATGTTAGGTTCAGCTAATTTTGGCCAACTACTACATAGGATAGATTTTTATACTCCTCCTCCTGAAAGATGAAGTTCCCTGGTAACGTATTTTGCAAGAGTTTTGCCAGCAGCCAGCTCTGCTAGGTAATGCCCTTTTCCTAGTGAGCCCTTTGAGGTGTCCCATCAATAAGTAGGATGCAATTGCTAATTAGCTTGGTCATAGGTGCCGGAGAGCAGGCAGCAGAGCCGCTGCCCTTCGTTAGCCCTCAGGGGGTGTTTCCTAAGTGAAAGCCTTCCTGGTGTCCCAGGGCACTGCTTCATGTCCCCTTGCTCCCTTCCTGCTGCCGTCTTGTGCCCGCCTGCTTGTCCTACAGCAGCACCTGGGCAGAGCAGGTCTGGGGCCTGGGCAGGGGCTGCTGCGGGGGGTCTGGCCCAGGGCACGGCTGTGCTGCTAAGGGAGGTTGTGAGAAATGGTGCTCCGATGGCTCCACCGGGATTTCACTCCCTGAAGTTTCCTCCTGTCTATAGGAAGGAAGGAATTCCTTCCTGCAGTGCAATAAACTCTCTGAACATGCTTTCTGCAGGCACGCTGTTGGGATTTTGGTGTTGTGTGAAGCAGCAACAGAGAAACCAGTTGGTGGGGCAGCAAAAGCGTTTTCTGGCGGCATCTCTATTTCACTGCAGGTAAAGGCATTGCTAGTCCGTGGGGTGCAGGCTTACCCCTCGTCAGGAAGGCCCTGGCGGGCAGACCTTTGCTTTCCATCAGCTGGGCCACGTGTGCTGGGTTCCTGGCTTTGCTGCCGGTCCCTGCACCGCTCCCCGTCCCAGCCGGGGCTCTGTCCGGACCAAGGGACATTAATGCCTCCTCCACACTGCAGGCACCCGTGGGCTGTGGCACCCAGCGCGGGTGCCTGGCACTGCGGCACTGGGCTGTAAGCATCCACATCCCACGCAGCAAGAAGAGAAACTGAAATCTTATAAACAAAAAGAAATCGCACCTTGTACCATGACTGACCTGCCTTAGCATGCGAATTGTTCGATTATAGCATTTTCTCTCATCTGTTCCCATAGCATGCAATGCTACAGCCACCTCCAGTATGTCTGCACTTCCAGGACAAGGAGAGACAAAGATATAGATATAAGAAATGAACAGGAGAAGAGTCTAATTCCAGCTGCAGCTGAAGCAGCAGCCCAGCAACATTTCTAGGTGGTGTTGGTTCACTGCTTCCCAACCTGCTGCCAGCCTTCCTGCTGTTCTCTGTCTCCCATTCCTCCCTAAGGAAAGGCTGCCCGCAGAAGTGTGGGATCCAGCTCTCTCTGGTGTTCGGGTTTGAAGAGCAGCATTGAAAACCAGAAGCTTAAAAACCTGGCAGAACAGATACTTCAGGCCACTCTCTGTTGAATGACTGCTTCAATCAGCATTTGGCTGTGAAAATGTCTTATTGTAGGCAGGCTATTTATCTGGCAAGGCATTATCTAAGTGCTTGCCCTGGTTCTACAGTCATTTCCATTTGGGGCAGAATTATCATTATGTTTTACTATTTGTGGGACTAATGTGTTTCAGTGTGCCTTTATCCAGCCTGGTGCTTGCTTACATTGCTGGCTAACTTAACAGCAAAAACAAATGCTTCAGTTAATTTTAGGCATGTGTTTGTACTTTTAAAAACTCACAGCGTTGTAGAGAATGATTTAATATACATGAAAATAGATTTATATGGGAGTATGACATATACATGCTATAAGTAAACATTATAGTATATGATAACAGTATAGCTGCATTAACATAATGGTTTGGGTTAGGTTCTCCTTTTAGACGTGAAAATTGGAATGTCTCTGCAACCAGTAACAGGCTGACAAAGCTGACTCTGGCAGGGTTTGCTCTCGTGCAGCTCTTGCGGGGCCCTGTCCCGCCTGGGTGCCCTGTTCCTGGTGGCTGACGAGATGCCAGCAGCCAAAGCGGGCGGCCGTGCCCGAAGCTGCATCAGGGGCTCGTCAGCCCCATGTGCTGGGAGCCCCGCGAGGGGAACAGCGGTGTTGGGTTTGGGCTCAGCACTGCGCACAGAGAAATGAGTGAAACGATGTGCTGAGCTCATTCTGCCAAAATTATGTAACAATATCTGCGATCCCGAAAAGTAGGCTTACCGTTTGGATCAGATTGTGACTACTTACTTTCCATCTGTAGTCTTTTTCATTGCTGGTTTTTAATGAGCTATTTGATTTAGCTTTCATTTTGACTTCTTTCACACCCAGCTGGAAAGCTTTGAACACATCAACATCACCACAAAAAAGCTATTATTTTCAATTAGCTATTAAAGGCATCAGGATTTGATGGAGCCTTGCACTTCAGCCTGCCATGTTTCTTGTGAACTTTGGGCTATCAAATACAAACTGCTAGCTTTGATCAAAGTCCAGAACAGTTCTTAATGAATTATTGAATTATTGGGGAAGCTGTACAGCATTTCCAGGCACACTGCAAACCTCTCCTGCAGCTCCTATCACAGAATCATTTAGGTTGGAAAAGACCTCTAAGTCATCAAGTCCAACCACGTTCCCATTGCTGCCTGATTCTCCAGCATTTCTCCAGGAGAGGTGGGTGCAATGTCTCAGCCTGGTGCTGAGAGGCAGGCTTGGACCCACACCCCCTGAGACCTCGTGGGGAAGGACTGAAAATAAGCAAAGAGCAGACACAGCACAGGGGATTAGGCCTTCTTCCAAATTCAGACTTTATCTCAAGAGGTGAGACATCATCTGGTTTGGGTTGCTGAGACTTTTGATGTCTTCCAGTGACTTAGCAGTGACTGTAGCAGTTAACCAAGGAACTGGCCTTTACAAAGGTAAGTCAGGGAGAACTTGAAATCTAAGACAAAACTTAACAAAAGGCATGAAATGACTTACATGTTTGGTATTCTGAATATTCTGAATTCTCATTTTAATAGCAGAAAGCATAGCTTTGGATTATTGATGCAATTTTTTTTCTTTCTTGCATCTCTCATACTAAATTGAAAGAATAAAATCTGGACAGCTGCCTTGGTGTCTAGCAGAGATGTGAATGCTCAAGAAAGAGTTTGAATAATGTATTGCTGCTTTCCTGGCTGATGTCCTTAATATCAACTTCCCTACTCTCAAGCACGTTGGCACAACTCTTTTGAAATATTATATTGCCAGACCAAGTCTATCAGGGCACAACATCCTGGCTGGGAGTCAGCAGATCCTTTCTGCTACCCCTGTTGAGTTTCTGCAGCATCTCGTCATGGCCACTTGATCTCTCTTCTGCTTCCCCATCTGTGCAACGGGGCAATAACAGTACCCAGTTCTCCTGCGAAGCAGCTGGGGACCTTGAGATGAGAAGTTTTAAGTGTCAATATTAACATTTCAATGCATGATGCTATTGGTTTCAACATTTTTCTCATATGCAGGGCAGCATTTTCCAAGAATTGAATGTTTTTTGAAGTGGTGTCACCACACTGGCGGTTATTAGAGTGCCCATGAGCTGATTTAGGGAGAATCGCCTTTCGCAGCACAGCGGACAAGGGTGACAGGGGACTGGACTTGCAGCCACGCCACGTGCAAGAGCCCTGTTGCAGCCTGACTTCTCACTAATCCTGTCCTGACATTTCACAGGTTTTACTGCATTTTACTAACACGGCTTCTTTCTAGAGGTTATATTTTACTATTTCATTGGAATTGTCTTTGCTTTGTTTGTTTCCACATTTTCCCATTAATCTGATATATGTTAATATTCAGGGCTCTTCAACCCTATATATGGACTTGCATTTTTACAGTTTCTTGGTGGCAGCCAGCTGTTACCACCAAGTTATTCACACCTCCTTCTTGTAAACGTCTCCACATATAAATAAATCAAACAAAATAAACAAGATACAAAATAATCGATGAGTAAATATTAAGATATAAATTAATCTGGGACCTAAACCCTGTATATGTGGAGCTGACCAATGCAGAGCAAGGTCCCCTGTGTAGCTGTTGTGCTGCCATGGGTTGCTGTAGAGGGATGCCAATTCAAGGCAGCCAAGGAGATGCTCTTGGGTAAGTAACTCTGGGTCAGAATTTATTTTTTATTTCTAGGATTTCCAAATCTGGGATTGATTATATTAAGGATTGAGTCTAAATTATGTTGACATCTGCTCAGGGGTGAGCTGGCCCCTCTTGCTTGTGAAGTTGATCACGGGTGAAGCTCTAGCCAGGCTTGTTGGTGAGGTACTGTAGCAGAATAGAGAGAAAAATGGCTAACCATTGTAAGGAGCACATTCTCTGAACACCAGGAAGTAAAACTATATGCTGTAGCAATTAAAATATTAGAAAAGAATACAAAATGTGGCAGTTACTCATTCTTCAGCTGTTATTGTTCTTATTATTTCTGATCAATTAATTTATTAACAACCAGAATTATCTGCTCCAATGTAGATTTTTAGATGCCACTTCAAAAATCCAATGACACTTTAAAAGTGTAGAACACCTCGGGTAGTATTTACCCAAGAAAACTTGGGTAGTATTTTCTTTTTTCTGATTGTTAACTTGTGTGCTGGAGCCGAGCTAGCTGCTGGCTCCTGCCGGAGGTGAGGTTACTGCATGAACTACTTGGGGATCTCTGGGATTACAGCATTTTGTGATGATGAGACTGGTTTGGCTTCTGTAGCTACAGGCAGCTACCACCACAGCCAGCCTGCAGGGTGAGAGGAGCCCATGGCAGCGACTTGCATCGCTGCCCAACCAAGTCAGTCTTCACACGGACTTTCTGTGGGGCCTCCACCTTTCACTCCTGCCTCCCAGCCCTGGCTCACCAGGCTGAGCCCCGTCTTGAACCCGAACCTCTGCAGGGCTTGTACAGGGACACCAGCCCTGTCTGGTGCATCGCTGCCACCACGCGTTGTCACCTGTGACACCATGAGGACATCTGTGCCCCTGGCTGCTGCCAAACTGCCCCAGGAGGTCTGATCATCAGGCTGCTACAAAGGAGTGATTTTAACAACCCTTCTGTTGTTTTCTGTCACACAATATTTCCAGTAGATTTACCGTAACTTTTAGTTCCTAACTCTACCAAAATATCTAATATTTTTAGTTTTCAGTGTGCCTCACCTCAATATCTTATAGCCAGCTTCCACAGAAAAAGGTGGTTTATTCTGCCACTCATTCTTCCAAGCTCACTAAGACACAAGAACTTGGAGATCGTCAGGGGTTTAACCCCATCATCTTTTATGAGAAACGGTTTAAAAAGCACTGCGGGTATGGAGAACTTTCTAAAAACAGGCTGTGCTTTGCCTTAAAGAGTGGGTGGCCTGAGTGTCTAACTTCATGAGTTCTTCACACATTTAAGTAAACAGTGCAATTGAAGTCAGTGTGACCTGCACCGAAGTAACCGGGTTGTGCCTCGTATAACTGGCCCTAGAAAGACTGTCTGTGATTTCTATATCCGTTTTGGCAAGCTTAGCCCTCAAGACTAGTGGAACAAGTACAGCCATGCACTTAGTGTCAATAATTTATTTGTTCATTAGTGCATCCAGATTTGGTCCTGGGTGCTACTTAAAATGATGCTTAGCTAAGTGACAGCCTTTCTTACTGTGAGCAGGTGTTGCAAATGCTTCTGTCAGTGCATTGCGACTTCAGTTATCTGTGCCTGTAGTAATTCCTGCTAGTTTGTTACAAGGCCTTTCATAAATGATCAGCTGTACTCTGAAATCCCAGCTCACTGCAGGGCTGGAGACTTCAGTCTTAGGGACATGGTTTATTGGTGGGCTTGGTAGTTTCGGGTTGATGGTTGGACATGATGATCTTCAGGGTCTTTTCTGACCTAGATGATTCTATGATCTGTGGTGCTATCCAAGGGCTTGAGGGTGAGAGCTCTTTCTTCCCTTGATAGTCATGTCTTTCTTCAGTGGGTGACCAAGCTGGTGCAGCAAAGCAGCTTTCTGCTTGATACACCTGACTTTGAAGGTTACGTTGACTTTTGCCTTCGTACAAGCAAGAACACTGTAATGTGAATAGAGATTTACTGCATGTTGAACGCATGAATACCATGCCATTTACAACATCTGATAACATGTATGCCAGAGGTAGACCTGCATGGACACACGTCAGGAGGAATAGACCACAAAAGAAAAGAAATGAAGAAGAAAGTCACAAAACGAGCCAACCCACTGGATTTGGGGACATTTGGGTATTTAACAGCCTTTAGCACGCACAGATTTTGATGTTTGTGGTGCCAAGGAAGCACAAACTCTCAAGAGGAGAAAGTCTCATGTGCACACACACACACACACGCATATGGTGGTCTCATGGCTGCAGCCCCCTACCCTCTTGGTTGCACGGGCCATTTCCCTTCCTCCTGGCACCACAGGAGCCTCCCTGTGCCAACTACAGCAACGGGCGACATGGGAAACCAACAGTGAGGCCTCTCTCAGAGTGCGGGGAGCTGTCTCCAGACGGGGCTTAGCATCTGGACACTGGGAAGGGACGCGCCCCAGGACCAGCCGGCTATTTCCAGACCACTGCCGGTTGCTCTGCAGATACGTTTGGATAAGGGATTTAGGCCAGCAGCCAGGAGCAATGGAGACAAGTAGTCAGAAAGGAATAAAGAGAGAAAGGCTGCTCTTCCTAATGACTGCAATAAAACAATAAAAGTGCAATTATGCAGTAAAACTATTGTCATTTTGGGTTTAGAAGATAATGCACTAGGCACTAATGCTCATTTTAGCCTGTGTTTTCAAGCATTTTTTACCCTCTGACATTATAATTATGTACTACTATCTCATTCCTGCATCTCTTCATTTTTATGGGTACTGAAGCATTGCATCAGAGCAATGTCAGATCCAGAAATTCTGTAAACCCATGCTAGTCCTTAACTTTGTTTTGTTTTGCCAGCTTTTGAACACACATTGAATTGCATTCTCTCCATCCTTCACATTTGTCGAGTAACATGATAGCATGGAGAGAAATAATTACAGCCAAAGTGTAAGATGCATTCCCAGTGCTGAGCTCAGTGTATCTATCTCTTGCTCATGAAATCTAGAAATCGTGCATGAAATCATTTTTATGAACTTCCCCCATGCTTCCTACTAATAGCATAATTTTATGGAGGATATAAATTATGGCTTCTGTTTAATTTTGAAAAATGTCCTAATCCCTGCAGTTAAATTTTGACTTAATAACTAGAAATACCGACAAACTCAGAATAACCTGCCTTACTTGTTCTTTGTTTTCCTGTTTGGCAAATATTATTTGCCTTCTCCCTCCTTTTCTGGTTTCCCTCAGTTGTTCTGGGAGTCAGTTTGATGGTGGGCTATTAGAACGAAAGGAGTAAAATATACCCATGCTGTTTGTGTGTATTTGTGCTTAACTCATTTTAATATGATCTCCTGGCTTTAAGCCGTTGTTTCTTATGTAGTTTCACAACTTGTTGTTGTGAAGCTTTCAAGCTGAGCTAGCTGCAGTTGGATGGAGGCATTTCTGCTGTGGGGTGGTCTAAAATGATCTCCTGGGAGTTTCAGCAAATGTATTCCCTGCATGATAAAAACAAATGCTAATATTCTGATTGAGAATTTTAACTTGAAGTTATATCTGCATGCTGATATAACAACAGAGGAGAGTCCCACTTCAACCTTACATTTTAGGATTGTTCTTGCAATGGTGTAATAATAATAATAACCTTCTGTCCTTTAGTAAAGCACCATCCTTCAATTTGTAATTGACTTGGGTCTAATTCTTAACAGTGGTTCATTTTGAACACTGGGATTTAGTCACTGCTTTTCTAAAGGTTAATATAAAGCTGTAATGAAAGGTACAGATTAAACACTGGTGACATTCTGTTTTCCCATCTTGTATAGCTAAAATATTTACACTTTAACAGAGATCAATTTAGAAAGCAGGTGCAGCTTTGATGTTTACATCTTTTAATCAGCAACCTTAATTAACAAGTTGTTTGCTAATGATTAATCACCTGCACAAATACCGTGTGGATTTGTCAGTTTTGAAGTTAAAGGCATCTTGGATTTTATTTTATTTTATTTTTTAACTTAAGATGAAACATGACATAGGATGATGATGACTGTGTCCTTTTGAATGCTTGATGGGAAGGCTCAAAAGCAGGACCATGTGTTTTCCAAATACTGAACAGGAAAGTCAGCCCTGGTCAGTGTACTGAAAGGTATCTCTTGCAATAACACAGACATTATCTATCAGGCTTTGGTAATTGCTATAATGCTTTTAATATTATCCTTCCCAGATGCAGCTTTGCAGGGAGGAGGTGGGGGTGATCATTACTTGCACCTGCAGGTAGCTCCTCTGCGCATAAGTTAGGCTGGGGAGGGTAGGAGGGCCCTCCTGGCACGGACGTGGCTTCTGCATTTGGCTTTCACAATCAGCCCTGCTAAAAGCACAGGTTTGTTTTGCCTGTGTATTTGGGGGGGATAGTTGTTGGTGTTTGAGTTACCTAATAAGAATTACAGTTTGAAGCAACTCTTATTTTTCTTTTGACTAGTTCAGTGAGAATTTGGAGACCTTTTTTGGTTGTAGGGGTTTCTTCTGCCCTTAATGTTATCGTGTTTCTGTTGTACAGAGCTAAGCCTTTCTAGCACAAACAAGACTGTGCTGATGACTTGAAAGCTGCTAAAAGCAGCAAAATCAAAACAGTTTTGCCACAAGAAGAGTGATTTGCTGCTTCTGTCTCTCAGCTGCTCTCCTGGAGGGCTTTGCCCATGGGGCAGCCTGAGGCTGCTCCTGGGGCAATAGGAACCTGGACACGGTGTGAGGGCGCACAGGTGGTTTCCCTCCTTCAGACCCCAACCTGAGTGTTCTCTATCAATGACAAACTTCTGGGCAAACTCATTAAAGATAAACTCCCTGCTCTATAGCTTGTAATAATTTATTATTGTTAAGCAATATTGTGCTTTCTGGTAACAAAGGCAAAGGTTGAAAACCACCTCTGTTATGGTGGTGTCATTAAGCCTTAATTCAGTACTTCGTGTTATGAAGTACTTAGTGGCTTCATTTATTCATATGAAGGCTTTGCCGGTGATAAAGTTGGATAGGCCTGTGTCCTCCTAGGTAGTCTTCTTGGATGCTCCCCATAAAGCTCACAGGCCACTCATGACCAGATTACTTGCAGCAGTCTGTTAACTCATTTTATTCCTACATCGCAAACTGTACAGCTGACCTCTTGAGTGATGAGGAGGTGCCAAGATGATTTATATCTATTCAGCTCTTTTATATTACTGTGCCTCCTGTGAAATGAATTATAATGCAGTATCATTGAGGAAATAAGATTTAAGGGAGGCTTTGTGAAATGAGTGCAATATTTCAGAAGATATAATTGGGAAATACTTAGTAGAACAAGACACCTTAATAGCTGTCTTCAGTAGAAGTCAAAGCATCTGAATCTCCTTGAAGACAAGGAATTGATTGCTTTGCAGTGCAGTTCTCCAATCAATTGGTAGCTGAGCTCTGGAGGCAGGAGCTTGGCATTTAACCTTGTGCAGTGGAGGTATGAAATTTGAACCTGGTGGCTGGGGAGCTCCATGCTGTGCTTTATTGGTAGCTTTTTCTCAAATGCCAGAATAAGAGCTTCTGTTCTTTTAAAATGGACTTTTATTTGCTTGTTTGACAGACTGATAGCAGCTGAATTTGTGAATAATTTAAGGATTACTTGAAATGTAGTACCCTTAGGTAGTGAGGAGAGTACCCCTCACTGGAGACAAAATGCTGAACTTGCACTAATGATGGTGCATGTGTGCCAGGTGAGGAGGAAGTGGGAGTTGTTCTCTGTTATTTTTTTTCATTGTTCTATTACCACTATGTATCTTGGCTAACTACATGCAGTGCTGGGTTTCTGGACTCACAAAAACTGATAGCTATTGTGTTCCTGTGTTATGAGTTAGGATATTAAAAATGTTGTCTACCCAAGTAGTACCTGAAACTATCAGGTGTTCCAGCATGCAGCTACAAACCTAAGAACTGCGGTTTGCAGGCTGGTACTGGCTTTCTGCTCTGGGTGCAGTGGTGTGGATTGCAAGTAGCGTTAAACCTAATGCTGTTACATTTTGGCATTTATGCCACAGCGAGGAATATCTGTGGGAATAAGTGATCTCCACTGAGATTTATGCTTGATCAAGTACCTCCACCAGCCTAAAATTTTAAATATTTAGGAGGTAACTTTCTGCAGAAAACAAAGTGATAGACTGGGATTTGACACTTGGCAGAGCTACAAATGGAGAAGGCTTAGCCAGCCAGGTGGCACGGTGGTATCTGCAAATATCAACCCATGTGTCCTAGAAAGGTCTGGGATCAAAGTCATGCTTTCTCTTGCGCTTTCCCTTCCTCCTGCTCTGCTCCAGTGAGGACATGTTTCTGTGTGCAGCATGTGTTTAACTGGGGGTGGTGGTGGTGTAAATGGGATGGGACAGGGTGCTCCCACCCAGGCTAGTCCATGTCCTCAGTCTCCGCTCTACACCTTGCCTATGGCCTGAGGGTTATAGTGGTTTTTCTTGGAAACGGGAGATAATACTGTTGGGTGGAGAGGGAATGTGAGCAGCAGCTCTGGGGGCTGGAGGGTCCAAGGGGGCTGCTCTGCTCCTCTCTGACCTGCCATAAAGTGAGCCTGGCTGAGGGCTTGAGCCCAGGGGTGCATGAGTACTGACTTGAGTCCCTCAAGGGACTTAAGCAGAGACAAATCTTGATTTGGTGAGAGAAGGGTCTGTGTACATGGAACTGTAATCTAGTTGTGCCCTGTAGTGTGGTTCACAGGAAGCTATTTAGAAATGTTGAGTTACAGCAGCTACGGAGGCTTTTAGTTGTGGTACAAAGAGAATGTGAAAGATGACTGAGAATGGGGGGAGCACAGGGAGAGAAGTCAAACCCTTGTCTGTGTACCGTGATCCTTTCTTTGGCTGTGCTCCCAAACTACTGCTCCCCCCCCCAAAGCAAAACTCTGGTTTCTTGCTCTACTATGGATATTGTTGTATGCCCTTTATTCTAGGTAGAGAAAAGGGTTGCAACACACTTGGCATCAGCAGTTATGCTGGAAAATGTCTTCAAGACATATCTGTTCACTGTAAGCCTCCATTGTAAAGGACAAACTGTGACGTCTGAAACAAGTGAGCAAAGCACTAATCCTGGGGCTGAAGGCTGTGTTTTACCCAGCCTGACTCAATTGTCCAAATGGAGATGCTGGCCCCTGATAGCTCAGACAGAGGGACTCAAGTATTGGTTATCTGCAGGGGAGGGGATTGTTTTTGGAGCATTTTCTTAGTTGAATCCAAACAGTCCCCAGCAGCTTTGTGGCTGAGATATCAGGTGCACAAAAGGGATAAAAGCCTCCATACAGCCTACAATTCTTAGCATTTAACAGCAGCTTTCAGCTATTGTGAGCAGTATTATTCCATATGGTGCATGAGGATTTGGTCTATTTTGAGGTCATATGTGAATATTAATTTGTTTTACCAGAGAGATGGTGAAGATGCACGTAGTGTTAACAATGTGCTCCTTTATTTCCATGTACTAGGATTTTATGCCTCTTTATTTGCAGCAATTTAAAGATTGATGCATAGTAATTAAATGTAGCTTATAATGGGACAAGATTTTTTAAATGCATATCTAAGTCTTCAATGAAAGTGCATTTAGAGATGGAACTTCTAATACAGAGTATCTTTTCATTATTTCTGCTATTTAATTGGCAATAAAATATCACTTTCTCTGCTGGCTTCCTTCATGAACTTACACCTCTTTAATACTCTGCAAAACAAGGTTTGGTGTTCCAAAATACAAAACTGGAGATTAATTCAGTACCCAAGTTTCCAAAACAGGGTGTTCTCATGCAGTAGTTCTCTCTGGGGTATGAAAATTTCTAGGGAATGCACAAAGTCATCAAGAAAAATAGAAACCTTATATCTGAGTATGCTGCCAATTTACATCTACAGAAATGCTATTTAAATAATAGTATGTCCAAATGTTTTTTTTAGTGCATTTTATTGGGCACCAATTTAACTGTAAAGGATAGATATCTTTCTGGCTGGCAAAAAATGATTTTTCCCATTCTGTGAGGCTTGTCAAAATCTTCATGTCCCTTCCTCTTTCATATTTAGAAGAGATTAATATCTTTCAAAGATTCCCATCCCAGAATAGTAAATTGATTGAAAAATGCAGATGTAGCAAATGGTTTGGCTGATGGCAAGAGAATTTGCTTCAATCAGCAACTTGAGCCTCTAGTCTGGATGAATTCTCCTATAAGGATTTGTGGAGTATTGTGCATTTCTCTGACCAAACACATGGGATTTTATCAGTTCTGGCCTTTACTCACCAAGCTACAGCCCTCCAGTGCCCTGCTTGGGCATCAGGTACATTTAAGTGTCCTTTTGTTGTTTGCCTGTTGCAGTTCATTTTCCTTTAAATAGGGGTTTACTAAAATGCATTTCCCTTTGGCTCTTTATAATGACAGCAAAACCTGGTTGACTGTAACACATAAGGGATTTTAATTGAGAGAACTGATGGTGCAGACATAACAGTGCTGCATTGCTAATTCTTTCCTATGCAGAGCAAAAAAGTCTTCTGGTGTTTCCTTGTGTTTGTCTCTAATTCTGACAAAGCATAGGTGCTGCTCTGTGACATCATGTGAGTCATCTTCTGCAGACTGGTAATATCTTGTGAAACCTGCTCCACAGATGTGATATTTGACTTTGTTTTATTTCAGTTGATGGCTTGTTCTTCCTGCCTCTAACAGTAAAACAGCATTCTGATTTCTTTCCAGGGAAGAAGACTCAGGCTTCATCTGAGCAGTAATTTTTTTCTTAAACAAATGAAAGTCTCCTCTATTTACATTTCCTTTTTATGATGAAGAAAGACCAGTCTTGATTCTGTTAGATTCCCTGGGCCTCCACACATTGCCAACCTTAAGATTAAAGAATATTTGTATGACTGATCTTAAGTTCCTGCTGCTCTTGCATACTTCCCATCAGTATGCTGCAAGTTCAGTGCCTGTTGTGCAAAATTAATTTCTGTAATAACCAGCTGTGATATTCCAGGGAACTGTGACTTCAAATGGAGAATTAACATATGAAGCAAATCAACCCTTTAAATGAAATCTTGTTTTTGTGCAGCTGCTATTTAGAATGAAGGACCTACTCATACCTTTGTGTTTGACATGGAAGAGTCATTGGAGATCTACAGGTTAATTGATGATGGAATGTATGCATTTCTGCAGATCTGAAATGTTTGGTTTAATGTTGACAAATGGTAATAATTGAAATGCTTCACAAACATCAGGATTTTTCAGTTCCTTAATGAGGAAGACAGTGGTGAAGGAAGTAGTCATCTTCTGAGATAATTGTCAAGGTACACTTAGAGAAATGTCAATTACTCCCTTGTTGGAAGTATATGGAAGAGCAATCACCTTCCTTTAGCCACTTATTTCTGCTAAAAATTTAGGGATCCCTGCTTTTTACCTTGAGGGAGAACACAGCAATTTAATGCTGAATAGCCAAATACCATAACAGCATATGTGCAGTGAAGGCGGTGGGCTGTACACAATCAAATTGGAGGGATTTTCAGTGGCAGATCATCTTAACCTGAGACCTCAGAAAGGAATTGGCTTTGCTTTTGCATTTGGCAGCATATCCTGTTCTTGGGGACATTCAAAAAAGGTGCTCCTCTTCCTGCAAAGGGATCTTTGCTACTTCCAAGTAGCCCATAATTTTTCTGTGAAAACACAAGCTAATTTGGAGAAGGGAGGTGGTGGGAGAGTTGCTGAGAAACCATCTCCTTGTGTAGCTCTTCCCAGGAGTCAAAGATGTTCTATAAAATGCTCTTCAGCCTTGGGGGG
>VXAA01003887.1:3796-76296 GCA_013399115.1 Anseranas semipalmata | reverse complement strand
GGGGGGGGAATGGGACTGATGTTTAATTAAAGCAAAACATTGCAAAGCTTCCTTACTACAGGCTTGCGCTGAAAATTTGACTAATGTACAAGCAATGCATGGGTATATATGACAAATATGCAAGTGGTTTTTATCTTGAGTAAAGTGAAGATAACAGCATAAAAGTTGAAATGCAGTGGGAGACAATCTTCTGTAAATTGCCATTTTATTTTTCATTTGTTGCTCAGGGAGACAGCATAGACAGGCTGTCATTGTTTCAGTGGCCTCTGGATATTTTTTCATATTGGGACTGATGTGAATCCCATTAAACTTGCAGGGAATCATTTGATTCACCTGATGGCTTTTTTTTCCCCCACTCAGGCCTGTAAAAGGTCAGAACTGTCTTGTTATTTCTGTTTATTGTTAATTATTACTGTTTGATATGCTCCTGGGTCTGCTATCCCAATTATTCTAATATCCACATTGCTGAGGAACAGGGATTTTGCAAGTGAAATTTCCTGGCAATTACCCTACTAAGCCAGAGACATGGAAGAGCTGGAGGAGGTGAGGTATTTATAGCTATAATAACACTTCCATACACTAGCTATGTGCGGTTTGCGTTGAAGTTGACTAAATTAATTGGCTTTCAAGCAAAAACACTGGGCTGAATCTTAAGTATTTCTACTGGGTTGCAGAAAGGCTGACGTTGGAAGGGACCTCTGGAGGCCATCTGGTCCAACCCCCCTGCTCAAATAGGGCTGCCTGGAGCAGGTTGCCCAGGGCCATGTCCAGATGAAGTTGGTGAAGCAGTACCTCTGTACTCCAGCTGAGATGTAGCAAGTACATTGACCTACTTGCTGGGTCAATGTGAGTGGAGGGTGGGTGCTTATACAAGCTCCTGATGTGCAAGTGCATCACCGTCATCTGATAGTTGACTGCATTTGATCCGTGTTTCCTTATCCCTAGAGCAGGAAGGCTGGTGCTGTCCTAAAGGGCTGTGATTCATGTGATCCCTTTCTCTTCTGCCCCTTGACATAGCTCTGGGCACGAGTGACACCAGTGGTCTGGCAGCAGTATGTTGTGTTCTGCTGAAAGTATCTTGGCATGTGGATCAGGACCTTGACATGAATTCACTGCAGGCTGACACTGGGGGTAACAAATACTATTCATATTTCTCAAAAGTTCTCTAATTTGTATAGAATCTTACATTTTATGTGCAATGAATAAAAACACCTGAGAACTTGTACGTATCTGACAAAATAAAGGAAGAGTTTACTTTGATACTTCATCATTCTTGTCTGTTACTGGGAATTTATTGACCTCTAAGCTCAGGGCGGGAGCAGAGATCAGATAAGTGTCAATTGTATGTAGGTACCTGTTTCCAGCAATGACTACATAACCAGCAAATTTGGAGTAAAATTTCATTCCTCAACCTTGTGACAATAAATTGTCACATTGAAGTGTGAGATGTGACTAATTGCATTTTAGCATGTGTAAATGCATGCTTCATTATTGTCTGTAAAATGAGCTTGCCCCTCTTTAGTATATCCAGCTGCTGTGCTTGACTCTAGCCTGCTGTAGCAAACAACTCCATTTGTCAACTGGTTGTGCTAAATGTCTTTGCTCTGAGCTTAACAAGGTGAGACTGGACTTGCTTTCCCCTTTGTTTGTGTTAGGGAAGATGCAGAGAATGGGTGAGTCAGCTGTGAACTGCTCATTGCTAGGTATGTTCACTGGTGGAGATAGGGAGTTTGTATTAGCTTCCAGTTGTAAAATCTGTGTTCAGATCAATTTGTGATGCTCCTCGCTGTCCAGAAACAGAAGTGTGAAGCTAGCATTTACTGATAGCTGCTTTAAAAAAAAAAAAGCTCACAAGGGGATGCTTGTGCTGGTCTTGCTGGAAATTGTTTAAAGTCTGCAAGACTTTTTTAAAAGGCAGAGAGCTCTTGTACTGTCTCCTGAATAAACTTGTGGTTTCAGGCTGGTGGATGATGAGGTGATGGACATAAAGCTGTCCCTGCTGTTCTGCTGCTGTCGTAAAACCTGCTGCTTGATGGCTAGCAGTGCTGGGGTCTGTGTCTCTTCTGCTCTTCTCAGGTCATGCATGACTCCTGCAGACAGTGTCATGTAACTCTTCAACTGCTTTCCCAGACGAATGTCCCAGAAGAAACATGGTGGTGTAAAATGGCAGTGACAGGAATATGGAAAGTTTACATGGTGGTGCCAGACAGCACAGCTGATCTTTACAGTGATATTTTGAAGAACTGCCCACTGTAGAAGATCAGGTTTGAGACCATCTAAGAAACCTGAAGGTGCACAAGTCCGTGGGATCTGATGAGATGCATCTATGGGTCCTGAGGGAACTGGCAAATGAAGTTACTAAGCCATTATCCATCACATATGACAAGTCATGACAGTCCAGTGAAGTTCCCACTGACTGGAAAAGGGGGAACATAACTCCCATTTAAAAAAAAAATTTAAAAAAAGGTAGTGGGATGGGGGACAGGGACACAGACCCAGGGAACTACAGGCCAATCAGTCTCACCTCTGTTCCTGGCAAGATCCAGGAGCAGATCCTCCTGTAAAACTGTGCTAAGGCACATGGAAAATAAGGAGGCAATTGGTGACAGCCAACATGACTTCACTAAAGGCAAATCATGCTCAACAAACTGGTGGCCTTCTGTGACAGGGTTACAGCATTAGTGGATAAGGGAAGAGCAACTGATGTTGTTCACCTGGACTTGTGCAAAGCATTTGACACTGTCCTGCGCTACATCCTTGTCTCTGAATTGGAGAGACATGGGTTTGAGGGATAGAGCACTTGGTGGATGAGAAATTGTCTGGATGGTTACAAAGTGTTGCCATCAATGGCTTGATGTTCAAGTGGAGACCGATGATGAATGGCACTCCTCAGGGCTTGGTATTGGTACCAACATTGTTTAACATCTTTGTCAGCAACATGGACAGTGGGATTGAGTGCACCCTCTGCAAGTTTGTGGATGACACCAAGCTGTGTGGTGTGTTTGACATGCTGAGAGGANGGCTGTTTGGGAAGTGGCTAAGATACCTCTTGATTTTTGTTCTGGAAGATTAGCGCACATTTTGAGCTGAAAGGGTGGAATCTATTATCTCGTGTTTCCCAGCCTGTGCTGCCGGCTAACTGGAAGAAAAGAGGAGACCAGCTGTGAGACAGAAGAGAAATAAGGTGGAAGCTGGCAGGCTGCCGGCAGCGGGCGGCTGTGGGTATTGACGCGCAGAAGGGGCCCCGGCCCCGGCTGATGTTTCGCGTGTTGGCAGCGAGGCCGAGCTCTGCCCGCGGCGCGGTGGCCTGAGGCTGCGCTGCACGGGCGCTGCCGAGCCGCCCTTCTAATCCAGGGCAAGAAACGCTGCGTTATTGCCTTCCAGACAGTAAAGCGTGCCAGATGTGGAGACAGCCTAAGGCGAGACTGCTTCAGCCTTGCCTTAAGAAAAGTGAGATTCGAGCTAATGCATTTTAGTTCTCTACACTAGGAACTAATGTAGTTTTGTTGTGGGTGCCCAGCCCTGGCAGTGCCCAAGGCCAGGCTGGGTGGGGCTGGGGGCAGCCTGCGCTGGTGGGAGGGGGCCCTGCCCATGGCAGGGGTGGCACTGGGGGGCCTTTGAGGTCCCTTCCAATCCAAACCATTCTGTGTTTTTTCTATGATTTTCTAGGCTAGGAAAAATGTTCTTCTGGGTAGGTTGTTGTGGGGGACAAATGGTTAACTGCTGCTGTTGTGTTCTGCTCAATCCAAGTCACTAATTTCTTCTCTTTATTTATTTTCCAAGGGAAAGTTGGTATTGCTGTCATCTGAGCCACTTAAGTGTGAAGTCTGTATAAGTTAAATAACTCTTAAGATATGCTAACCCTTGTGGGACAGATGGCTATTCCCATTTTACTCTAGGGAAAACTGGGAGAAAGTGAGACTGAGTTGTTTGATCAGAATTGTGAATCAAGGCAAACTTGATGGAAAGTTTGGAAAACTTCCCAATTCTGTTTTTATTATTGAATTACATTTTTTTTTTTAGTTCCTGAAAATGTATACCAGACTGGTTCCTACAGCGCAGAAATCACTTCTCTGTATATCACTTTTCCTGCATCTCCTACAGAAAAAGAACTCTCAGCATTTATCTCTGCATGTGTAACAAAGCAACTGTATTTCTAAAGCAAGAACAGAGAAAACAGGTGGTGGGAGCAGGTGGCTGGAGCGGTTGGCTGTGTGTTAAAGGTTCTATAAAAGTAGTTCATGGGGGTAAAAGGGTAAATGTGGGTTTGGCTGAAGGACAATGATGCAGTTTCACAGCAACTACCTCAGCTTTAAAATCTTATTTTGCTCCTTGTAAGAAGGAAAGTAAAATCTTCTAGATGACTTGAAAAGTAAATATGTCAAAAACATCATTTTTGCTCAAAGTTTGTTTAGAACAGGGGTTGCTTAGAAGGTCCAGCCTAGATAACAGGAATCTTCTGATCAAAACCAATAGACCCTCAGAAATGTCCTACCTGTGGCAAAAGTAGCACAAAAAAAAATGGGTGATTCCACTAGTGAAGCTGAGGATGCAAGAAGACGGCCTGTTGTGCGTGCTGAGACTAACTGGTGTTGGCAACCTGCTGGAGGATAACGGTGCGGTCAGAGGCACTGGTGGTGCTGGAAGCTGTGGTGCCTCTTGCAAGGCCACACCACACAGTAACTGTTTGCGTGTTTCCTGCTGACTTCAGCGATAGCTCTTGTTTCTAGTTTCACTGGTGTGTTGCCTCAGGTATTTCAATAAACTCCAAAGAGGGTTTTGTAGTCTCCTTGGCATATTTCTGGCTGGCAGCTCATCAAAACGGGCACTTTGGCTCCTTCAGAGCCAGCAAAGATCACTACAACCCCTGGGGAAATGCTGAGGCTTAACCCACAGGCTGCTTCACCAAAGGAGTCAACACCGAAAAGGAGGTGAGCAGAGGGCACAAAAGACAAAATCCATCTGAGAAGTCAGGCATGTGATGAGGGGAGGGGAAGCTGGAGAGTAGTGTTATTTCTCAAACACAGTTATAAGTGACCTTTAAATGTTCACAGCAGTCCTAAGAAAACCGAGAGGAGAAGATATTTTTGTTTAGCTAACTTTAGGTCACAGAGGACAGCAAAAATATTGGAGTTGTTCAAATATATAAGGTCCTCCTTATAAGCAAAAGTTTAAAGTCAGCCACAGGGGTTTTGCACTGTAGCATTTCATTTAGTCCAATATATATATCAGAGGTGGTTGCTTGTCTGCAAGCAGGAGGAGGAACTAACTACATCACAAAAATATCATTTCATGAGGAGAAGTTTCTCATTATCAGTAAAAATCAGGATGTCAAATCCCAGATGTATATATTTCACTCTACCTTGTAGAAAACCAGAAGTTCAATGCAAGTAATCTTTTCCTTGTCACTTTGGTATGTGGGCAATGAAGCATCTGCCTTTGCCTGCTTTGATTTCAAGCATTAGCTGTCACCTACTGTGAGCTAAATTGTTTTAAGGCATGAAGTAAAATTTTTCATCTAGACTCGATTCACACTTCCAGTGTAACTCATACTCTTAATTAAAAGTCCTAAGTGAATTTACAGTCATTTTTGAGGGCTAAGTTGCTTGCCCAGAGTCTTTTTTGTACTAGTTCCGGCTGAGTTAGCTAAGCTAAGGTTTTGGGGATCCCTTGCTTCCAGTTCAGCTGCAAACCAGTGGGCTTTGCTTTCAGCCTTTTGGGTGCCAGGATTGGTCTGAACATTTCTCCTACTTAACCAGGAAACTTAGGACCCAAGGAGCCTGTTATTGGAGTACCAGAAAGGTTGAGCAATGATAAGACTGCCATGCTGCAGGTTACCCAGTTCCTGCATAGAAAAATGTGAAATAAGAAATACTGACTACTGTATGAAGGTGGTTATCTAAGCAGTAGCAATGAAGGTGTTAAACTGTTGCTCCCTGCACCGCTCTCAGTGGTATGAGCAGAGGGGGCTGATAAGTAGTTTGTACACCAGCTGTGTGTCAACAAAAAGACATTAGAAATTGCTTTTCTTGTTCACCTAGCTCTTTCCTTGCTTTACTGTCAACTGCTGCTTTGTGGAATATGAGTGACTTGAGTAACCATCGTAGGTTTACTGACTGGCTGCTGATGCTGTCTTTCCTTTGCTCAGGATAAAGGTGTATCCAGAGGAGGAAAAGTGCAAGTGTTCAGAGACTCAATCCTGGACAAAGAAGTATGGGGGGAGAAAATTTTGCCTCTTTTAGGGATTCAGTTAAGCTATTGCAAAGCAGTGACAGTGAATGCACGTGCTTCTCTGTCAAAATTTAATGGCGGTGCTGGGACCTCCTTCCTCTGCATCGTGCTGGTAATGTGAGCTGTTTTCCCAGCTAACTGAGCTGTCATGGGGGGCACCTGTGCATTAGCACAAAGAGCACAAGTGGGCTTATCTAATAATGTCATCCTGGAGACAGAATGCCACTACAGCCTCTATTTTTAGCAATATGAAGTGTGATGAGCAGGGATTATCTTGTTTACAGTATTATTACATAAAATATGTTTCTGAATCTGTATAAGGCTAATATGTGCTTGGAGGGGAAAAAACCATTAGGCTTCTCTTGTAAAGATGGATGTGTAGTTTTGAGGAACAGTATCTGTCCCAGAATAGTTAGCAGCTGCTGTAATAATTCTTCTGAGGTTATAAAGAAAGTGACAGGCTTTCTGGGGTTTGTTTTGGTAGAAGTCCAAAAAAGAAGAAAATTGGCCTTCAGGCATCAGATTCATCACCAGGGCTGGAAATGAAGGAAAGCCAGCACAGCCCTGAAGCTTTGCTGCATGTGCAACAGGAGAAGGTCTTGCAACTGCCAGTCCTGCTTCCGCCCATGAGGGGAAACAACTCCACGACTGCAGTTGATCCTGGGTCAGAGAAACATGCTGGGCTGGTCACATCTTTTAAAGACATTGTTTTGGAATAGCTATGGATTTAAGCACGTTTGTCTGTGTTGGTTAATATGTCTCCTGCTTTATGGCTTTAAAAGTACAGAAGCAGAACTGTTTTTGGAATGAAGCAGGGAGTGAGAATGGTTACAACCACCTTAAAGCTTGTTCTCAGTGTAGCCATATGGCTGATATTCCTTGTGCTAGACTAATATTCCCATTCTTCAAATTTCATAGCTGTCCATCACTGTAGAGCAATACACAAATACCTCACATACCTGAACAAAATAAATCCCCCCTCCCTGAAATAGCCTAATTGGAGGAAATGAAGCATACAATATTGTACAGCAGGTGGCAATGATGAAATAATAAATAAATGAAAATAGCTGTATGGTTGCTTTCTTTTTCTTTTTTCCTTTCCCCAAAGGGAAAAAATGATTCACAAAATGATTTGAGGTAGATGCTTCAAGCCTTAGCAGTGTCAATGACTGAGGGGACACGGTGCTTAATCTACCTACTTGCCCTATGTGGGCAGCAAGCATGTTTTATTTTTATATTTTAATGAGCACATGTAAGTCATATCAGGTTTCCAGAAAAGCCTAAATCATGAGTATTCCCAGAAGCTTTGTTTCCTCTTTTAAACTGTCTGCTCAAAACCAGAGAAGGAAAGCAGTAAAGCTGGCAAACAGTCAACAGACATCTCTGCTCAGAGAGCCCGAATTCATGATCTGTGCTTGGGGTTGCCTATACTGAGGTGGGCAGCAAAATAGGATGGGAGAGAACTGGTAGGTGCCTTATTACTTTGTAATCAAGGAAATTGTGTAGTTGGCGATCTCTAGGCACTAGTCTCCTCTGTTTGACTTTCCTGTGCTCTGCTTGGCAGTAATGAAGCCCTTGGACATGTCCTCTTGGTCTGGGTGAGGTGGCTTCTATCTGAGGAGCATGAGTAAGCCCATAGCAAGTGTCTGGGTGCAGCTGAGGAAGATGAGGTTGCTCTTCTGACAAAAACTTCTTATGGGATAGAGTACAAGTGATGGGAAGTAAACTCAACCTTGTGTAAATTCATCCTAACATATAGGATCTACAGACTTCACATATTGTAATTTGGTTTTGACTTTGAGTTTTATGGAGCAACAGTTTTAGCCAAAACCTGTCAAATTCTCAAACTGGTGTAACTTTGCACGTGATTTCTTCAGGATTCCTCTGAAATTCTGGGTATTATCTGCTGTAAGGAAGGTGTTACTAGATGAAAAAACTGCCTCTTTGTACTGTTGTGCTCTCTTAATAACCAAAGTTTTGTGTTATGTGGTCAAAAGCTGTGGATTAGTTGGTTTTACTAGTCTTCGCTGTGTCTGCTGGCGGTCCTGTACCATTTGTGCCTGGGCTTTTCCAGGACCATGGAAACAAACTTTCTGTGTACTGAATGTAGCCTTCTCCATTTAAAAACTTGGACGGAGGCTGCATTTTTCAATTCCCACTGCATGTTTCTGTTCCAGGACTAGGCAGCGCACTCGCATCTTCTCAGGAATCCATTTGGCACATCTTCTGAGCAATAAAATCAAATTTGAATCAAAGAAAAAAGTAAATGAGGATAAGAACAGCCTGTTTTGATGTCAGATCAGAGCCAGTTGAAAGTATTCTTTTTTTTTTTTTTTTTTTTTTTTTTTTTTTTTTTTTTTTTTTTTAGAATTTGGTCAGTTGACATGAAAACATGCTCAGAGCTCCTTTCAACAGGGTCTTCAAAACTAAGGAACAAGACTTGGGTGGAAGCAAGCCTGCCAAGGAGCTCCCAGGGCCCTATAGATATGAGTCATGTAGGCTGGCACAGAAAACCTCTTAATACTTGGAAAATACCAGAAACAAGCTTACTTACATAAGCCTGCTCTGGCATCATATGTGTGCATTACGAAAATTATAGGGTCATGTACTGCATCCTTCATGCAAATTGAGAAGGTTTTTTAGTCATAAGACCATATATGTATTTGATTTTTTTTCAGTTTTATATTTGATTGTCTCTAATAAGAGTAAGTTACACAAGTTAATCAAATTCTTGAGCAGTTTTTTGTTTTTCACCAGGAAAAACATCTCTAATCTCATACATTCCCCTGAAGAGGCAAAGCTTTAAAATGTATTTGCATCTAATGTGGAATTTATTTTATGACAAAACAGGAGATACTTGTACATGAAAAATAAATACCAAGCATAAGTCATGCATTTTTGATTTTGAGTCTGAGTGCAGAGAGTTGAGTAGTTTAAATATTTAAAATAAGCCCTCTGGTACCCAGAAGAGCTCAGGGTCGCACATATAGGTGTGTGCATGTTGTATGGGGGCCTGAACGCACCAGTGCCTCAGGAGTTTGTGCCCTACACTCTGGTAAGTTGGAGGTGGAGGGTCCCTTGAGGAGGGAGCTCCCCTGACCAAGGATGTGCCTTGTTGGGTGCTGGGTGACTCCGTGCCCCAGCTGGGATGGCTGTTTGCAGGGATGGGGAGGAGCCCCATCTGTGTGGTGTATATTCTGCTGGACCCTCAAAGTACCTTATTTACCTTATGATATTTACTGCGTAGGTGAAATTCTCATTGCAAAGGCTGGCTTGGCTGTCCACTGTCACCAAAAATTAAGTGGCCTTTTTGTTTTCATGGCTAGGATCCAAGAGATCCAAACCTGTAAACCAAGCCGGGGAAGAGGTGGGGCAGAAAGTAAATGACTGACCCTGCAGTGATTCCTCTGTAAGACAGAAGGGCATTATGTCTTTCCAGTTGGCATCTTTTTAACATCCTCAATCACAGTTTCTCCTTTTGTATATAGGAAAGCTGTGATGTTTCTTCATTTTTGCTAAAACTAAACTTTCTCAGCATAAAGGTCATTTGCTAGACTAATGATCGCCTACGTCCTGTGAGCCTTTAAAAAACATCTTGCTCTGCAAGAAATCAACTATACGCTACCACATACAAGAAGAATAAAGCTTGGCATGGTTGTTCCAGGCAGCACATAGCTGATCTGTGCTAATTGCTCTGTGTATTGTATTAGATCATCACCTCTGAAGTTGTGGCCTTGCTCCTAGGTCACTATACCCATTTTTATGGGTGTCTTTGTTGGCAAGTGGAACTGATAGCATCATCTCTGAGTTGCTGAAAAATAAAGGATACAGCAGGAATAACATTTTTTCATAAGTTAATAAGATCCATATGACTCATGTAATGAATTTGCATTTTGTCTTCATTGGCTTCCAGATGCAATTATTTTTTCACTGCTTTCTTCCTTTGCTTTTTGTAAGCTTGTTTCCTTTGACCAGTAACAGTCCAGTTGAGCAGCCTATAGGTTACCAGATTTTCATTATCACACTTTTTCTTACCTTCCCCTTTTGCAAAAAGCTTGCCATTCTACAAATTGTTCTTCATCAGAGATAATGTGCCTATCTGAAATGGAAGCACTTCTCCCTTCAGTTGTTCCCAGAAAGTGGCCAAAACACCTGCAGATGCTGATGGGTTTTAAAAAAGGAAAATCAAATGTTGTCTCAGCCAGAAGGCTGTTCAATTAACTTTTCCTGCTGGGAATTATTAGACCTGAGGCTGTGCTGTTGGGAGGAATCATTTCTTAGCATCGATGCTAAATGAATTAGGACTTTGGTAACAGAGAGGAACTTATCAGAACATGAGAGGCAACAACAAAGCACTGAAACTTTAAAATACACAAATATCAGATGGTGTTCACCTTTGGAGCACCATAATGTTTTACTGAGATACAATTAAATGAGAATGTCCAGATGTAGAAACTGTTTTTTATCAAATACATCAGGATTTGCTATGGGAATGGTAATCTGGATATGTTATTAAGAGAAGAAATTTTTTGATTATTTTTCTGAACTTTACCACTTCCTTGGCACAGATCTCTCAATCCTGCTCAGCCTGTCTCTGGATAAAGGACAAGAGGCTCCTGTAGGGCCAGGACCTCTCCTGCTGGTGCTTACATGTCATTTTAAGAGCTCCATGGATTACCAGTCAAAACCAGAGCCCACTGTGCCTAAGCACTTGCTTGTATCCTGGTGTTTGGGCAAGCGCTCTAGTTCAGTCTGGCAACCAAACTCTTGAAGCACTTGAAATAAAAATGTTAGGAGGAAATAAAACACAAACCACTTTATTTTTAAAGAGGTGAAGCTTCCATCCACGTAGTATTTTTGGAAGAATTACCGTGAGCTGAACCCCAAACTCTTTTCTCAAACTCTTATGTATCTTATCTGAATCTTTGTTTTTAAACAACACTGTTTGTTTACCTTTTTAAACCAACACTGCCAATAAACTCTTCTGCAAGGAAGTGGTGTGCGTATTTTCAGCACTTTTAACTGAGATACATCTGGCATTGCTTGGACATGATGTGTGACCAGAATATTGGCCTTATTTCATGAACACCTGTCTGAGTCCTGATCAACTTTTCAAAATAAATACCGGCAGCTGCCCTGCACTTTGTTCTTTTGACCCTTTTGTTTCGGAAGGTGTGGACTGATTTTGACAGTGATCAGTGATCACAAGTAGGAGGAAGCCCTATTTTCTCTCTTCCTGGTGCAGTGCTAACAAAAGAAGTTCAGGGCTTGGAGCTGACGCTTGCATGGCGAATGCTCTAGCAGGGAAGATGCGCTCATCTGTATGATGTGTGGCTGGGCTCATCTTTCCTGTTGCACTCTAGAAGAAGTTATGAGCATCAGAATTTGAGTACTTTTCAAAATGCGCAAGAGGAATATGTGGTAGTCTGGTGTGCACTGCCTAGAAGCCCTTCTGATTTAAACTTTAGTTTGTAGGGAAAGCAAAGCCTGGGCTTGGCAGGTACTAAGTGGCAAAACACAGCAAGCCACTGGGTGAAACCCATCCCTCTGACACATAACTGCATGTGTTTTGGAGGAATTGCATGTAGGTGCAATCAACAAGAAACCCAGTTGTTACCTGGTGGTGTCAGATAATGAGCTGAATAATTGCTGTGTGAATGTTGTTTTTGGTGTTAGAGCAGGAGAACCTCTTTGAATTTGTGCTTTAATACATATGTAAGTATTCTAATGGAGCAAAATAGGAGAACTTAAAATGATTACTCTGACCTAAAGCTCTGCTGTGCTACTGCATCCTCCAGAAACAGGCTATTACTTCCCCTTAAAAATTTGGCTCAGAAGTTGAAGGTGGTGACCTGCTTCACATTTCTCACTTCAATCCACACTTGTTAAACAGCTGCTGGAGAAGGCTCAGCTGCTCCAACTTGTGACTGGGGGAGAGGTTTGGGCAAACTGCTTTAGGGACTGCTCCCAGGTAATTAAAACATGTCATGCCTCGCCTCTACAGGCTGATTTGAATTTGTACTTATTCTCCAGGGTTGAGCAATGTGAAAATTCAAGAATTAGGCAGAACCAGTAAAGCTGCGCTGTTGGGATCGGAGTGGCTCGGTGTGGCCAGGTTGTGGAGAAGCTGAGTGCCAAGCTGCCTGGCTGTCATGAACATGCAGACACTCGGGCAATGAGCTGGGACCCAGCCACAGGCAGAGCTACTTTCAGAAAAGAAACATGCACCAGTGCTTGGTGTATGGGCTTTTGGTTAATAAGCAACCCAGGGAGTGGGCGCAGTTCTTGGCGGTGCTGCCAGAAAGAGAGGGAGAATCACAGCCTCTGAGCAGTGGTGGTAATGGGAAGTGCAATTAAGGCATGCATATCAGCTTCCTCTCTAATTGAGTCTGCGCTGCAAATATAGATGTGTGCATGTGAGTAATGGCTGCGCCTCTGCAAGCTGCACACATCTGATACACTAAAGGTGCCAGAAAAGAGACCTTCAGGCTGAGCTGTTCCTTGCAATGTTTTGAGTGCATCTGTCTCAGTTTCTGTGATTTGTTCTGGTTTGGGAAGGTGTTATTCCTACAGCATCATGCTGACTGCTTGGTGAGACTGCATGTGCAGAAGCGTGGCCCTGCCCAGGGCAGCCAGTCCCAACCCAAGGGGCAGAGACGGGCACGAGACATGGGGCTGCCGGCGTTATGGTGTCTGCAGGCACCAGTGGTGGATACTTGTCCACGGCTCCTGCTGGTGTGGAGGCTTTAACTGCTGGGTCTGTTAGTGAGAAACTTCTCTTTGCTGGTGAAAATGGTGTAGTCCTTGTAAATCAGCTGTAGGCTAACTTTGTGTACCTTCTGTGTTTTACTTACTGGAAAATCCCTGGAATCAGAAGATGGCATCATATGGTTTATGGCTCTGCTTCAGCTGGATTCAAATGCCTTACTCGGTCAAAAGTTGCTTGGAAATTTGAAAGAACTTGTCTGAGTAAGGCACACAGGATGTGGTTTATCATTGGCGTGTGCCGTGGGTAATTGTACTTACTCAGCTGTCCTAGCCCCGCGCAGCCTGATAAGACAAGCAGAGCCAGACATATCGCAGGCTAAACCAAACAGTAAGATAAATCCTTACTTTCAGAATTAACTAGGCAGTAAAGCGTGTTGTTTTTCACTAAATGTCTGTAAGATGTAGCTGAATAAGGTATTTGTTCTCTCTGAATGGAGCAACAACTTTAATAATGTATGGCGCAGCCTGGATTTACTCTCTCCGACATCTCGTAATGATAGCAGTGTTATAACACGCATTATGCAGTAATAACTGCATAATGATAACAGGGACTTAGGGGAGAAGATGCTCCCTGTGGCTTACTAAGAATAAAATGTGCACTGCCGTGACTTTTGCAGCTATGGCCGTGGTGATGGGCATTTCCATGGGACATAGGCAGAGCCGTGCGTGACCTGCAGCTGGGTGCCTGCCGACAGGACCAGGGCACAGATAACAGTTAAATGCAGTGACACAATTCCCCTAGAAAATGTATAAACCTGTTATGGTTTTAGTTGTAATTAAGAATGCTTTAAAACTGATGCTATCAATTAATCAGACTCTTATGCCAATCAGGTTGAGGCTGGGGGCGGGGAGGGGAATGTACTCAGAGGCTTTGAATGAAAGAAAATGGTCTGAGAAATTTGTTTACAGGTATGATGAACAAGACAGCTTAAAGATAGCACCAGCCTTTGACAAGCTGCTCAAAAGGCACTCGGCGTTATCTCTACTTTGAGCAAAATTGTAGTTGTAATAAAAAATGGAAAATTTTCAGTTTCATGAAGCATGAGAGAAATTCTTACTGTTTTTCTGTGAGCACCAAGAAAGAATAATCTGGGGTTACTTAGTCGTGCTGAACCATCAAAGAGCCCCACTGTCTCAAGCGTGTTGCCAAAGGTAGGGTTGGGGGGGAAAACTGGTAAAGTAAATGCCTCGGTAGCTCAGGGTTAAGGCTGTGCTGCACACAGACATTGGGTAGATGTTTGCTCAGATGTTCACATGTGCAGCCAGGTGCTGCTTTTGTAGTTCTGATTGTGATGGTGCTTTTTTTCTGGGTTTGGTCTGGCAGTGCTTCTAAAGAAGGCTGTGAAGAAGCTCAGGTGATGCCAGTGGCACATAGTGTTCTGCTGCCTGCATTGCTAGTGCTCAGCTGTGTGCGGCTTTATTCAGCACAAAAAGGCATCACTTCAAAATCTACTCAAATTAGTTTGGTGTGGAGGAAAAGAGGACTTATTAAGCACCCATTATTACTGTGATCCACATTTATCTTTTCTTCTTTTTTGGAAAATGAATAAATACTAACTCTTGTTTAATAGAAGCTAACAGATGCTGCGCACTGGACAGAGGGGTTGGCAAGGCATGGAAGCTGCACAGGGCAGCCTTGGTTGCCTCTTCTATAGTGATGAAACCATGGGCTGAGAAACTTCTACACTGGAAATCTGTTGGGAAACGTGGGATCAGCTCCATTGTGGAGAGATTAAAGATATTTAGTTAGGTAGTTGTCTTGGTGGATAAGACAAAGATCAGTAAAATTCTATATGCAAGGGTACCGTGGCTTTTTTCTTTATACCTGTAAATTATGTGAGTCTAGGGATCCTTTGTACACATATGGGAAATCATTAAAAAAAGTTAGGCTTCAGCCTTTAGCTTGAAGGTTTCCTTGGAGAGGGACAACAAATGCCAATAAAATAAGTTTCTTCATTTTTTTTCCTTTTGCAAATTACCCTGTCTCCACAAAACAGGATGCATCCTGTTGCCATGGCTCTGCTGTAACTGGGGGTGAAGTTTGTTGGCTGTGATGAGGACAGGTTTTTGCAGTATATAATCAGGTAGGTAAGCTCTCTGGATCCAAAATGCAAGCTTTCTTAGTTATGTGTTTCAGGAGATAGCCTTGCTGAACAGCTCTAATGACAGGATGGCAATTGTTCATTCCAAGGCAATGTTCTGCTGCAAGTTGATTTTTGTAATAGGGAAAAAAAAAAAGCAAAATTGTTATCTGAAAGGTTAGAAGATAATTCTGTAGTTTGGTGGATTGTATTTTCCCCAGCGTTTGGTAAATACTTGTTAGGGAGCATTTCAGGTTCTTTGGACTTATGGTTGAGAACATCATCTTAGTAGCCATGTATTAGCTTGCTTTGATTTCCACACCTTTTTCAGTTCCAGAATAATGCATTCTGTTGGTCTAACTGAATTAGAGTAGTAAAGTCTTAGAGGCAGGAATGATGTGTGGGATTCAGGAGGCTGAGCAGGTGGGGGCTCTTTGAACCCATTTTTGGCAGGACCAGGACCTCTTTAACTACCTTTTGCTATTGTCTGTTGGCTGGTTTAGTTGACCACTGTCTTTGCCCTTATTTCTCTGTGCCCCTATCATGGAAACAAGTTTGTTGTCTGTTAATATGACCTTTTCCCAAATGTTTCTTTAATATCCTGTGTCTTTTGCAAAACTTTCTTGCAGCAGTTGTATCTGGATTCAATCTAAACTACTTACACCTTTGCTTTAGCATGACAGAACTCTTAAATAAACAAAACCTTTGGGACATATCTACTCCAGAGCTGGATACTGAGCTTTGGGATCACATCTGCATATTCCCATGAAACCTCACCAATGGACTGTGTTCCTTTATTTTTGTCTGTAGCTGATTATAATTAATGGTCTGGGTATAGAGTTACTTTCAGATGTGAAGCAATGAAATACAGCTTTCATTGCAATGAACTTTTACAGTGTCAGACTTTGGCATTTTATTTGTTGTTTTTATTCTGATAAGGCTGTCTTGAAGGATGTGACATTTCGTATGGTTACCAAAATGGAAAATTTCCTCTGCAAATGAGTCTTATGGAACTGATTAGAAATGAGTGTTTTGAATGATCTCCCACTGCTGCTGCTCATCTGTCTGATGAGACCTGAGATGCTGTAAGCCCAATTCGTACCAGCCTCTCAGAGGCGATGAAAAGCAATTTTGTGAATTCTTTAATAATGTCTTCAACTTAATTGACAATCTCAGACATGCATGAAGCTGTTTGTTGCTTACCAAATGAAAACTCCTGTCTGTAAAGCTGATCCCACATCATTCTTTCTAGCAGTTCTTTTCAGAATCGATAGAAATGAAGAATAAGGCAATCTATATGCACAAATGGAAACCCTTCAAGATGGTGACTTTTACATAGATCTGTTCTTGTATTTTCTGAAGCAAGTGCAGAGATGGTCATTGGCTATCCATGGAAGTTGATGTGTATAATAATCATAATCAAATCTCTGGGAACTAAACTCACACTGAAAACTTTCAGATCAGTAACAAGGAAGAAATTATAGCTGCCTTTTAGTTAAGCCTTTAAAGTTTAGCATTTGATATTCATGGCTCTCTGAATGTTTCGTGTGTGCATGTACATTTTTCCTCTGTCATGAAGACTATACCAGCTGTAGGACAAGAACCAGCCCTCATCATTCCACACTTTAAAAGCAGGCTACTCTATCAATAACCCACCTATACCTACACTTAGCTACCTGAGGAGACACCCTTCTCTATCCAGGTAAGACTCTTTGACTTAAGCTTTATTTTCATGTTTTAAGCTCAGATAAGTCACTTGAAGATTTTATGCCCTTTGTCTTTCAGCTCGTGTTTGGTCTGTATAAGGGCTGAGATGATGTTCTGGTGAATAAGCCTCCAATGGTTCATCTTAATAATACGATCCCACCCAGTCTTTTCTCAGACTAGGTTGAGAAAACTGGTCAGCGTATTTAATTCTGATGTAAAAGGGATTTTTCCTTTAGAAAGAAATTACACAGGGATGTGTCGCTACGTGTTCAGTTTTGTCATTTGTATTGGCACTGTCTAGATTACAAGTAATATTTAGTGAATAAAATCATAAAATTGAGCAATGATGGAAAGGAGCAAGGAACAATTTTTATGCTATGTCTTGATTAAAAAGAACTTTTCTTCCAAGTGAGCTGGAAAAATATTTGTCTTCCCAAGAAGAAACTTTTACAGGCCATCAAATGAGCTTGTTGCTAGTTGACAAGCCTGAGAAAGAAACACACACAAGTCAGGATCTTTTGGTTGCTGTGACTCATGTTGTTCCAGCTGAAAACATTTTTTGATAGACAACTTGTCAAATAAGAATTTCATTATAGGAGACCTATGAATAAATGTATCTTCAAGACATATAAATTGCAATGTGGTCTCTGAAATGAAAATGTGTAAAAAAAAAAAAAAATTCTAGATGCTCTGAATAAAATAGGATATACTGGTAGGTTTATGGTCTTCCCAGTAAGATGTCCATTTGACTGAAATAAGAACTAATAAAATTAATATTCTGGAATGTGCAATCATAAAATAATACAATATTTTCTCCAGTGTTATGTGGTGATTGCTGTCCTTGAAATTGAAGAGTAATGAAAGTGGGACAAAATACACAATGAAAAGGAAGGAAAAATGCCAGCAGTGGATGCACTGAAGTAATGTAGCCTTAAGCCATCCCTATGCGTGCTGCTGTGGTGAGATTGCTCTCCACGCTGGGGTATGGCAAGTGCTGTACGTGCACAGGTCCCTCCGCACGCTGGTGGCCACGTGGCATGGTCCGATCTCATCCAGCCAAACCCAGGAGCTGTCCCCACCTCTGCCTCCTGTGGAAGCTTGTCATATTACTGGGGGCTATTGCAAGCCCTGTTCAGGCTCACTTACTTCAATGTTGTCTGTGCAGTCAGTTTCTGGTACCCCCCTGACAGTGACCATTAGCACCTTTTGACATAAGGCTAATATTTATATATTCAGAGATGTAGTTTTGTCTGCAGCTATATATTCAGTTTGCCTACAGCTCATGTAAGCTTGCTTCCACAGAAGCTCAGCACAGGCAGTGTTCCCTAATCCAAAGCCCGTTCTTTCCCACCCAGCCCGCTGGTTTTGTTTGGCGCTGTTCTGCAAGCTGTCTGTGACAGCTCGCTTCCCTTGACTCTCCCCTTCCGCACCGGTGGGCTATATTGATTTCTTGTCATCTCCTGTTTCTCCTGAGCTGCGCTTGCTGGCCAGGGCAGGAGGGGAGGTGTGCCCCGGTTTGGCCTATGCACCATGACCGCCCGGCAGTTTGTCCTGGTAGCGCTGCAGCTGCTTGGAATTCTGCTTTCCCCCTTGTCAACACTGGCAGTGGGAAGCTTGCTTCGTAATTAAGGCTATCGAACACAGGACTGCTGCCTCTATTCACTGGCTCCATACTCCATCTTACGGCCATGCTGTTTGGAGTTGTAGCGTACTGACCATTAATGAAATTCCCCCTTGAAAAAGGGCCCAAAGTCATTAACCAGCCCCATCGATTGTGTAAGAACGTCGATCGATGGCTTCTGCCAGCGAGCATGGGTGCACTCGCATCCTGTTGGTGCGCAGCAGGAGCGTCCTCACTGGCTCAATGCTAAGCCCTGGTGTGGCAGGGGCCAGCGGCCACGAGCCTCCAAAATGTGGTGTGGTTCCGACTTCTGTCCTGGCAGATGTCTTCCTTGTGCACCTTCACAGCTTTGTTTTTTCCCTTCTTCAGCATTTGTTTTGGGTGGGTGAATTATAATGGATTGCAGCCTCATCAGCACAAGGATTACTCTCTATCAGCATCTCTGTGGATGGCAAAACATGCGGCTGGGTGTTTAGCAGGGGGATTTGCAGGATGGGGGCAGGGGAAAAGGAGGAAAAAAGAAAAAAGCAGGTGACCAGTGTTGTGGTTATGAGGACCTTGCCTTCCCCCCTTCTGGGTAATGAATAACTGCTGCTTGATGGAGATGCAGAGCTTGGATCAGGCTTTGCATAGCTATTCTTTTATAGACAGGGCTTGCTTATGTAGTAATTTGAAATGCTAGCTGTTGCTGTTGTACCTCTTGATTTGGCTTGGTACGCTGTGTGGTGCCCCAGCCAGGCTTCTCTGACCATCACAGTTGGGATCAAGAGCATAACCTGGCATCTGCAACCCAGGAGCTCACTGCAGACAACTCTTTTTTTTTTTTTTTTTTTTTTTTTTTTTACACCTGAAAATCAGTTGCAGTCTCTGCTTGGGCTGGATACTGCCAAAATCCTGCTTTAATCTAGAGTCTTCTGGCTCTGCTACCTTTAAAACACAATTTGGATGTACTGATGTACTTCTCATGTGGGATGAGTTTCTTCATCCTCATGCTGGGACATGAGCTGAAGAGTGGCAAGGGCAATGGCCAGGGCTGGTTTCATCAGAGCAGGCAATGTTCAGCTGATCCTTGCTGCTGGCTAATTGGGTATTAATGACCAAAACTCTCAAATGGCATCATCTTACTCATTTTCTGTTTCTAATCCTGGGGCTTTATTTCCAGGTGTCTGGGGATCTTAAGAGGCGGAGAGAGGAAGAACAGACTCAAGCCCAATGGAAAGAAATTTCAAGGCATCAGCAATTTATCTGAAATTCTTTAGTGGTTTAAATTACCCAAGAATCTCAAGAAGCACTCAGTGAGGCATGAAGAAATAGTGTGAGTTACATATGATTGACAAGGAGGGAGCAGGATCTGCCCTAGTATGCCTTTCAGCAGGGTCTTCTGTTCTTTTAACATCAATTTAAAATATTCTTTTAAGAGTCTTTGCAGAACAAGTTTTTCTACCTCCAAGTGTCCTTGTAGGAAAGGACTTCAAGGAAACTTAATGGGCTTTTCCATTATTTTTTCTCCTTGTATATAAATGCTAATGGAATGGGCTGGAATAACAAAGGATAAGCAGATTTTCTTAAACAATTTCTGATAAGAAAAGCTTCCCCAAAGCCTCTGCTGTGCAGAGAAGTGATATCTCAAGCTACAAATACAATTGCCAACTGTAACCAAGATCCTCACTTGGAAACGGGACTGAGCTGCAAGCCCACCCTAGTCCCACTCCTCCTTTCCATGTCTGTGTTTGCATGGAGCTGCGCTGGTTGCAGGCACAGCGGGGCTGGGTGGGTGCTGGGATGGCAGCACTGGGGTGCTCTGCATGGCACTATCCGTCACACGGCGTGTGCCAGCCCTGCACTGTGACAATCAGTGGTTTCAGGGATGATGAGCCCTTGGTCCAATGCCATCAGAGGAGAAGGCACGTTGGTGGTGGGTCAGGGTGGGCTTTCCTGTCACATAAGTAAGGCTGGGAAAGGAGGAGTGGGCGAGGGAGGGTCTTGGGGTGACTGTGGGAAGCAGGGCTGCTCAATGAGTGTGGGGAGCTGTGCTGGCGGGGGCTTGCTGAGTCCATAGGCTTTGATTCTTCTGCAAATGTTCTCACTATGCTGGTGGGTGAGCCACCAAGTGATGTGCGCAGCTGTGCTTGAGTGCATTGCAGATGCATGTGGAGAGCAGCTCCTGTTCACTAACTTGATGTTGGATGCTTAATAGGTGTTAAAGTGAATTGGTTCAAGAAGCAACTTGGAAAACCTTGAAATCAGAAAACATGTTTGGACCAACCTAGGGAGGCGTACAGCTCAGGTGCTGTAATGAGCTGGCTTTTTGACCAAGGAGTGGGTTTCATAGGTTTTAAGTTATTTCACATCAGCTGGAAAAATTGCCCCCACACCATTATACCTTGTCTTGCCTCCTACTATTCTAGCCCCCTTGTCTGGGGAATCCACGCAGGCAGGGCTGCGGCACTGAGTGCATGAGGGGCTGCCTGTTCCTTTAACCCAGTCGTGAGAGGTGAGGAATGGTCCTTTTTAACCTGGGGAGGGAATAAATATTAAGGATGACGTACTGTAAAAAGTTACTTTAGGAAAAGGAGCCCACTTTAGAAGAATATCTTGATCTTCTTTCCCTCCCTTCTGTTTGGGTAATGCAAATACTGTCCCCTCACTGTTACCTGGCTGGCAGTGGCTGTTACAGCTTCTGATTAACAGCTTGCTTGTTTTGCCAAATGGCTGCTTTAATTTTGCTTAAATTTGAGTGGTGATGCTGTGAAAATGTGACAAACATGGTAAAAGTAGGTTTTCATCTGAAATACGATCAGCTCCCAGCTGCAGAGTAAATTCCTGCCTTTTAGAAGCAGCTATCCTCGGGCACCAGCACCCAGGCGGCCTTTATCTCGGGGACACCAAGTGCTTGGGTTCGGAGGAGGAAGCAGCAGGCGGCCACAGCCTTCCCCGGGCAGCGCGTGCCTGGCGGGCTGCGTGCCATGCTCCCGCTTGTCTTCCCCCAGCACATCAGCTCTGTGTCTCTACAGCATGCCAGAAGATCCAGGGCACGTCTTTCCAAAGGTTACAGATGAAAGGTACAATGCAAGGTAGACAGTTTAAAAGCTTAAAATGAAAGGAAGACAGTTTAATATCAGCTCGCATGACAGCACTGACAGGCTCGGATATGATCTTATGCAGAAAATACTCTTGACTGTAGCGATCCAGGTTTTAAAAATGTGATTTACCCAGCTAAAAGTTATGGACAAAATAAGGGTTCTCCCATAGCATATTTATGCTGTAATAAAACTGTTTTCTCAACTTCACCCTTAGTCTCTAAGCATCGCAACCAAGAGTTGATAGTTAAACTGGTCCTTTTTCGTCGCATTGTCTGCAAACACAGCTCAGCTCTGTCGATCTGGGGTTGAGTGCTTCCAGCCTTCCTCCTGCCTCCTCCTCTCCTTGTGGTGCAGGCGCTTCCCCTTCACAGTGCCGCTGCCTGAAGCAGTGACTGTGTGTGGCTGCACAGAAATGCTGAGAAAAAGCATTTGTGCCCAGCCAGAAGCTTGTTGGGAAGCCTTGCTGTGTCTCAAGCTCTGGTCGTGTCTCTGAAAGCAGAATAATCCTGGGATGGGGGCACTGTGCTTGTGACAGCTCGCACCTATTTCTGGGAGTGTACTACAGGTAAAAATTGAGCTACAGTCCCATTACCACATCTTCTCCTTGTGGGTGGAACCAGGCACTGGTGTGAGCCCATGTAACAGGACATTTTTCTGCTTTTTGTCAGCTTGGGGACAGCTGGTATGAGTGGCTTTACAGGACAGATTTTAGGAGCAAGAATTGCATTATAGAGCTGCATCAGTTTGAACATGACACAGGCAGACTTTTTAAACCTTATGCTCTAGAGCAGAAGACGTCCCTTTCTGGGCTGCATGTGCTCAGTGTGACCCTTTGCAGTGACGGTGGCTGAAGCAAGTGCTGGGAAGCATGACACAGCAAGGGACAGCTGCCACATCAGAGGATATGGTGGCACGGAGCTGGTCCAAACGGAGCATGCTTTGGTAGGCTTGCAGCTCTGCTTCTAATAGGCTGCAATCTGTGATGTAGGACAGCTGTTTTCTCCCTCCAGCAGCCATGGGCTGAGTACAAAACCCTTGGTTGGTGTGCCTGTTTCTGAAGGGAATGTGAATGTGGAGAAGTCAGGTTAAGTCAATAAGAGTAAATGGAAGAAACCTTCCCTAATGATTGCATCTGGTGTTAAATTGGGCTACTAAATGCGTGGTGGGTGGGATGGTTTGTGCTAGGCTATGCTTGTGAGGCTGTTAGAGATACTGCTTTGCAGAAGGACTGGGTGTTGCTAAACTGGGTGCACACTTCTTGGGGTGGTTCCAGCAGCCATGTGTCCTGCACGTGCTTCCTGGCATCTCTTGGGATGCCCCCCTGCTTATTTAGGTATGTGGCAACACTACATTGATCTTATGTCAATTAATGACATAATGAAGTTTCTTATTTCAGAATGTGGTTTTTGTTGTTTGTGCATGTGACTCTTGAAAACAAACCAACCCCCCTAAGACATTCTGGAAGCAAAATCATATGGTGAAGTTCTACCCAAGCATGACAGATCTGGTGAATACAACAGTGATTATATAGCTGGTAATTCTGGGGGTCAAAAGCAAAGTACCTTTTTCTCTCTTAATGAGTATACCTCTCATCTTGAATTTCTTGTATTTATTTCACCGTTCTGTGACAAAAAAAAAAATCAAATATAGATTCAAAATTTGAAAGAGTTCTAGTCCACCTGACTGTGGCTTTCAAGGTAACCCTTTCTTGATTCTGAATTTCTATGCAAGGGTATAGATTCCTAGCTATCATTTTTTTCCCAGCTTTTGAATTCTCCCTAAACATATTAAATTTGATAGGTCTGTATATAACTGAAGAACCTTATGTATCCAAAAGAAATACTTTGTAATTAAATAAGTGTCTCATAACAAAGTTCCCAAGCGAGATCTTCATCATGCCTAGGCTAAAGCCCTCTGGACCTATTGGTAGAAAAATATGAACTGTTTTGCTTAATAAACCAAAATGTGTTGATTTAGTGGGAATTAAGGTGGCCTTTGAGCAAGTGAACTGGAGTTCCTATGGGAGCTGGTAGGCTTTGTACAGCCAAGTGGCACCGCTCTAGGTTTAAGACTAACACTAATGCACCTAGCTGTAGCTGTACAGTTTTACTGTGATTTATGCTAAGGTAAATGGTCTGTCGTTAACTGCAGTGATGATGGTTTGAGAGCCTTAATGCTGCAGCTGCAACCTGTGTAGTTCTGTTAGAATTATTTGTTTTTGCTGACATAAGAAGCACACTATGATATTGTTTAATGTTGCTTTAAAAAAGTTAGGTTGTTAAAAAGGTAATTGGGATTGTCTAGAACTAACTCCAAATATTTAGTGTTTAAAAATAAAAAAGGGGAATGCAGTGAGCATTTACAGTGAGACAACTTAAAGCGGAGAAGTGCCCGATGGACACACAACACTGTCATGAAATGCTGTTTAAAAAGAAGCAAAGGCTGCACGCCTGTTGCAGCTCGGGGGGATCCGAGGTGGAGCAAGCACCTCGTGGCAGGTGGCCCTTGTTCCTTGTCCCAGCTGAAAAACCCACGCACAACGCTCACAGGGATGGGGTGTCCATCCCTGCGCAGCCCGTGCGATGGAGTGGCTGGTATGGCTCATCCGCTGCCATGTGGTTATGGAGAGGAGGAGGGAAACTCGCCCTGTGCCTCTCTGCATAGGAGTACTGGCTGCAAGATTTGTCCTCTTTGAACCTTTTTAAAATATATTCCCATAGAACATTTACCTAAAGTTTGTGACTCCTCATTTGTCAGGAACAGTTGACGGAGCTGAAGAAAGCGGTCATCCCATTTGGTGCTTGTGGTCTGCTTGTACCTGCCTTGTCTCAAAGCTCTTCACTGTCACGTTGCAAAAAGTGGAGTTCTTATCCTGCTCCCTGGTGCTTTGAAATTCTTCTGGAGCCAGAACTGGGAGAACAGATGGAACTTGAGGGAAATGGGGAACCAGCTCCCAGATGTGCCTTGGTCTAAGAGCTGCTGGGGAGGGGGCGAGGGCAGCCTCGGAGCCCCCGTGCCACCCAACAGCTCTGCTGGTGCCTGCCTGGGCAAAGGCACCTGGCTGTGGTCTTGCTCGCAAACTGATACCGTTAAAAAGCTACCTGAGGTGATGCCACGCAGTTCTGAAGGGCTGAGATGGTTTCTACTGAAAGTAGATATCCCTGCTGGGATGGAGACTTGCGGGCAGGTGACCCAAAGTGTCAAAACAGATTTGTATGTTCATTTAAGTATTTGCTGATGTTTGAATTTCCATCATCTCTAAAAACCCTGAAAAATTATGCTTAGGAGATATGCAAGGAGTCCATAGTAACACTATGCTGCTTGATCTAATATTTGTTACTGATTTTGCTAAACTTGATGAGCGCAGACTGAAGATACGCTTGCTGTTTCAGTAGAACAGCAGGAACATTACCTGGCTGTGTTCCTGCAGCCAGTGATGACAGTTATGTTTGCAAATGTTATTAAAAGGAAAGTCGCTGTAGGAGGGGAGTAGCTTTTAGGTGCATCTACTCATTTGAAATATTTCAAAATTGCTTGCAACAAAAAGGCATATTATAATACAGAAAATAAAATATTATTCTGTTTTTATTCACTTCTATAGGTAATAAAGTAGTCAGAACAAAATGCTGTTTTATTAGTGTATCCTATTTTTTCCCAAGATGTAATTTATATAGTAAGAGAAATAAATATCAATCTTTAAAGTGCTCTCAGTGGTGCAATACCAACACACATTGCAGCTCTGATAATGTGCTTGATTTTTTTCTTGCTCAGTTAGTATTGAACTGCAAAACTAAGTTGTATTTGCACATTTCTAAGCAATGGGCACAACAGGCTGCAATATAAATCAAATCCTGTGAATGCAATGCAAGACTACTACTTGTTATTCCCACTTCAGTTCCTTATGCCATAGTTTGTAGCAAAAAGTTCTTTTCAAATCCAGTTTGGTTTCTGCTACCTCTGCTTCAATCTGATTTTCCAGGGTTTGAAGGGCAAGGTGTGTGTCCTAAATGCAAACCTCCTTGCAGGTAGTGAGAGTGGCTGATTAAAGTGCTGGTATTGATCTGACATAAATCTATATGGGCAGAGTTTCATTAAGCTACGTACGTTTCATTAGCAGTGTGTCAAAGTCATTATAATCTTGAATTAGACCTTTGATTAATGAAATTTGCTTTTGAGCGTGCACCTAAATGTGAAGTAATGCAACCTGCTTTGGTGTGGCCATGTGAGGAAAGGCACAGGCATAACCAAGGCTGGCGAGCAGCGTGAGGGCCAGGAGAACAGCAAAACCTCCTGGTTCTGTCGGTGCCTGGGAGACGTGATGGCATCTCCAGGCTGAGAGCCCAGTCCCTTGCTCTCCGAAAGAAAGAAACTGCTAGTTCTTTCACCCTTAATTACAGAAACTCACCAAACGAGGCATTTAGCTTTCCCTGTGGATGTGATGGCAATAGCTATAAAATACTTCTACTTCTTGGTGAAAACAGAAAGGGCTCATGTCTGAGGCCAGTGTTTTCACACCTGCTTTATTTTTGCATTATGTGTCATTAAAGTCTAACATGGTATTGCATTCAGCCTGAAAAATAAGTAACTGATGTTGGAAGCTGGTGCAGCGTTTTTGAAAAATGGTCACCCCAGCTCTCAGTTGTTATGTATTTTGTCTCTTGCAAGCTAATGACTGTCTTAAGATTAACTTTCAGCAGCTCAATATTATTTCAGCTTTTCATTCTCCTCTAATAATTTGGACACAGTCCAATTTTAGTCCCAATTTTTCCTGAGGAGACTTGGTGTGTCTGTCCCCTCACCACGCTCTGCATGGGCATGTGGTGGCAATGCTGAATGCAAGGATGTGTCCAGGCACTTTGGAGCACTCGCTGATTAACAAGGAGTGGACCAGCTCCATCTCTCACCTGGTGTAGGTTGGTTTTTGCTCAGAGCACCATCCCCTGATGGATACGGATCAGCAAGCATCAGCAATGCTTGTGTTGCCATTGCTCTTCGTTAAGGCTGGATGAACTGCCCTGCTCTGTGTATGACACCCCCCGAGCGGCAGAGCTGGCTGCTCCCTGTCCCTGGGACTGCCCAGTGCTGGCTCTGCTCGTCCCTCATGTCCCCAGCATGATGGTCACTCCTGCCCCACTCACCCAGCTTGCTATAAAATAATACTTAAAAATACCTACAGGGGCTGCAGGGTTTTTCTGATTTCTTTTATCTGGTCTCCTGGAAAAGGAGACCATCATAACCCACATATGAGCTTTTAACAATTTAATTTGTCTGCCTTTTTCCATGCTGTTTTGCCCAGTGGCATGAACACTCTGAGTCTGCTCAAGGATGCTCACACTTGCGTGTTTCCGTAGGGGTTAAGGTTAACGCTGAAAAAAGTCCTGCCACAGCTGGTGCTGCACATCTGCCCTTGAGGTGTCATTTTCCCTTTAATAGAGATCAATTCAGTAAAGCTATTTTTTTTAGTTAGCACCTCAGCCACCTTCTCTACCATTCTCTGCCCTCCGAGGCTTGACTGACAATTGTTGAAGAATTTATTTTTATGCCTGGGAAAGTCGCCAGCTTGTAGCGGTTTCTTTTGTGGCAGATGCTTCACGCTGTCCATGTGTTTATTAAATCTCATGCTGATTATTGCAGGTTCCTCATTTTTCCTCTGGGTTATATATTTAAAGAGAAAAGGGCAGACAAAAAGACTTGAAATTTTAAGACAACCCAAGCCTTGCTCCATGTAGATGGAGGGTAACATATGGCTGGTGTCATGGCTCCTTTTTAGTCTCAGTTTATAGCACAGTCTTCTCATAAAACTGAGAAGGGCCTTATCCTTTAAATTTTATTTGTACAGTGCCTTGGGATGTGAGACAAGAAAAGTACTTTATAGTAAAACACAATAAACTCTATTTTATCATGAGCTACCTAAGGCTACGGAGTTGCATAACCCTCTATGCAATACGGCAATGAATAACAGGCAGGTGAGGGAGATGCACAGATTGCTGCCCGCCTGAAGCCCCCTCACTGGGTTATGATGGAGGAGATGTGTGGGTGCCTCCCGCACCCCAACACCATGGTCTCCACTGCTCTGGGCTGCCTGAAGTGTGGCATCTCCCTGCCTGGGCACCCTCTGGGGGCTCCGATGCAATATCACATTGTTTCACCTTGGCACTGACTGTGGAAATGACATTAAGGGCTTTTCCCCCCAAAATGCCCTTGGGCTGTGGGCAGCTGAGATTGGAGGGGAAGATGGGGTTTTGGCAAATTTCTCCTGCAGTAAGGAAATGATACTTGGGAGGGTTGGCAGAGTTTTGATGGCAGAGTGATGGAGAGAAGCTATTTTCTGGCCTGTGGTCTTTGAGTTTCGCATGCCACAGACCCATGGCCAGGAGGAACAACTGTTTCCATGCTCTTGCTGTGCAGCTGGGTGGGAATGCCCCAAAGCCGCGCAGCCGTGCTGCACGGGTCACGCTGCCATCGCATGGCTCTGTTCCCCGTTGTTCTGAAGCTTTACAGTGTTGCAGCCCACAGGTTGCCCTTCCTGAAGGGGAAGGTTGTCGTTTGTGCAGTAGTCCTTTTTACAAAAGTAACATGCTTCTGCAAACAATAGTTGTTAAAACTCTTTGTGTTTTGACAGTAATCATTAACTTTCTTGGGTAGAAATGCATTGAGCTTCCTAATGCAGATATGGCTTCCATTGACTGGAGAATTTTGGTTTGGTCATAAGCTTAAATGTAAATTAACCAAAAACAGAACTGAAGCTATTACATTATTTTCAACAAATATTAGCTTTGAAAAAAAATAAACTCAAAAAACTCAGCACATTAAAAACAAAATTTTTTTGGCTAGATCAACAGTAGTAATTAATACTCCAGGATAGACAGTATGAACAGGCTAAGTGTAAAATCAAGTATTTATTTTCCAAACAAAATATTTTCAGATCAAATCAAAACAGATCAAATAAATTAATCCATGCTGGGATGAAAACGGTTTTACCCTGATCGGCTTCCTCTTGCTACTAAACCAGTATGTAAATTATTTACCAAGTCTAATGTTAATGATTTTGTGCTAGATTAATTTAAATAGTAACTTTACCTCTAACCTGTCTGTTTTTATTCATGGTGAGGCATAGGAGGCATTCGCTGATGTTGTTCCTTGTGCTGTTGTATAAGTGGAAACTGAGGCAGGGATGCAGGTAGCGGAAGGAGGCTCCAGCTGTTGCGCCTGGGCAGGCAGTGCAGGGAAGAGCATCCCTGGCTTCACGGTGCCCCAGCCTCTGCCCTGTGCCCCTCTCTGTGTGGAATAGCCGCGGTTCTCCCCATCGGTGTTTGGAGCTGGATGTCTGATTCATACCTGTTGAGCTAATTGACATGCCTATTTAAATTAAGTCTTTAATTAAAATAACCACACCAGGCTTTCAATTAGACTAGGATGAAAATTGGGGAAGTTGTCTGCCTCTTTCTCAAAATCTTCATGAAGTATGATAAGAATTTGGCATTATTATAAGACTTAATTATACCTTCAATGCAGCACACTGACCTGATCTTAAAATAGTGTGATTTGTTTCCTACCATTTGTTCCTTTAACAAATTGCTAAACTGCTGCTTAGTGGCCCAAATTATTTCCATTAAAGAAATATTCATTGAACTTTATCTTAATTCAAATGTGAATATTTTCCTTAAGAAAAGCTTGGGTAAAACAACAAGATACTAGTATAAAGAAAAGGTCTCTGGGACCATGCAAAAAGCAATTCTGTTTGGAAATGATGGCTTTGCATGGAAAATGAAAATTCAGTGATAGAGGTAATGCCAAAATGTGGGAGTGAGTTTAATTAACTGCCACCACGTGATGAATTACATAAGCCTTGAGGTCTTTAAATGAGGACTACGTGCCTTTCTGTAAGATGCTGGAGACGAACAGTGGTCTGGATGGGGCAGATGTTGGGTGAGCTGCTGTGGGGTGAGGTACCCAGAGGCCTTGTGACATTATTGCAGTGATTCCTTCAGCCCTTAATATGCATCAAAACATTTTGAGAAGGAATGCTCCTGACTGTAACAATAAAAAAAATTAATTTGATATCTTGAACTCCCCAAACAGTAGCTATTGCTATGTGAAGGCGCAAAAGCATGTTACTTTTACCAAATTAATTGTAGAAAGTGATGCTAGACTTTATTTCTGCTTCTGAGTCTAGAGGTGGGTTTTGCAGTTTTACTATTACTCAACTATCTTAAAAGCCTCATGCTTGCTTCTTCAAAGATCTGTTGAAGCTGAAAGCAGACATTTATCTTTCTCTTGATGTTTTTTCAAAATGAATGTGTTATTCTACTATGTAAATGTAAAGGCTTTCCAAAAATAAAATGTATTTTTAAGGTACTATTTTTGTAATGTCACCTAAACCAGTTGTTCTTGTTCCCTCTGCTTTCAGTATTCTTCCAAGCACCTGTGTTTGGGATTAACATCTGATGAACCCATAGCATCTCCATAGATAGCATTTAACAAAAATGTGATAGGACATCAATTAGCACTGGGTGTAAAATACCAATGCTGCTAAAAGCAATGACAGAAGTAGCATTGGCATCAGCAGGGCAGTGGTTGGTCCTGGGGTTTTTGTGTTTGGTTTTCAGAACTTTTAAATTATTTTCATGCCTGCGTGGTCTGTTTGGACGATGTTAATGTATTTTCATACAGCTGTATGTAAAATTGAGTTTCATTCTGGAGTTCTTCAGTCCCTTTGTTTGAAATTGAAGCTCTGGCTATAGGACTTAGAAGGCTGTTAGTCTTAAGTAATGAGCGTCGCTGCCTTGCGCTGCCTCCTGCGCAGAAGAGGGGCTGGGAGCTTTCTTACCAAATTTATCTCTGCCTTTGCTCTGGGCATAGTTCCAGGGATGAATTTGGCACTTTCCCATATTTTCACCTGGGGGAAAAAACACTTCTGTTCCAGCAACCATTTCTAATTTTAGTTTGCTGGAGGATAAGCATGATAAATAATTCTGTTTTCATACAAGAGTTTCTTTGCATAACTGTTGAATTTTTTCCCCACAGTAAGCACTCTGACCAGGACATTTTTTTAAGTTACCCTTATTGAAATTCTCCATAGGAAAAACTAATGATACTTTATCACAACCTGATCTCCCTAGTCTAACTTGTACATTCAACAAACTCTAGAAGCACTGGTGCTTTGCTTGATTTATATCGTTAAATTAATCAGCATTTAGGTCAAGTCTACCAAAGGATTTAATAAAGCAGTTAGAAAACTTGTGACTGGCCAGAAATTGCTTTGTGCTTACCATTTTGTGTGCCTCCTGCCAATTTAGGTATGGCTTTTCAAGGTGCGGGAGCAGTGGGTAAGTGCAGAGCAGTTTTCAGAAATGTCTTTCCATCCTGTTCTGTGCATGGAGGTGCTGAATGCTCTGGGCGCTTGCTGTGGTCCACCATGTGCATTCTGTGCTAGGAAGCTGGGAGGGTCACTTTGCTAGGATGTCATGGAAAGCAAATGATAATGCTGTCCATTGAAGGTAGGGAGACTTGCTGCATCTTCATATCTTTGCAGTTGAGAAGAGGACCAAACCCTAAAAAGGGGGTGATGTGGGCTGATGACCTCAGGACCTCGACATTATTGTTTTTTTCAAGTGATAGTAATGACACTTATGGTTTATGGTTTATGGTTTAAACCACTTTTGTAGAATTTCTCAAGTAAAGCCAAATTGAAAAAGTTGTGCTCCAGATGTTGCTCTGTTTATCCCAACACCACGGAACATCCCAGCTTCATTAATAACCTCAAATGAGAGGGAGTAACAAGGCCTGTTGCATCAAGATTTTGGATACACAAGTTTTCATGGCAAGAACTATTTCTTTATATGAAAAATAACCACTTTACCTTATGGCTTCTCCAGAGTATTCTTAAATGGCGCTTTGGGATTCTGGGCATGCAGCTGTGGCTGCAAAGATCTGTTTCGTGTTCTCATTGAACTCTACACCTGCTCAAATTTGAATTGTTCCTATGAATTTCCTCAGAAAATGTGACCCTGGTTCACACTGTTATACAGATGAGGTCAAGCTCTGTAGTGCTGTTCTCATTTTCCTTCTTTTTAAGGTGTCATTAAATAAATTGCATTCTTAGAAACTCAGTAAAACCCAAATTTTTCATGTTTTGGAATTCTTTTGTATTTTGCCAATGCCATTTCCTTCTTCTTTCAGACAAAGCAGAGGCCCTGCGATACTCCTTGTGATACTCCCTTGTGCTTTGCCGTGGAGTCACTCATGGTGTGAACGCTGCTCTGGGAAAGCAAGCACAGCCTTGAGCTCTACTGTGGCAAACCAGGTAAGCAGAGATTTAAAAAAAAATAGTAATAATTCTTGCTTCAATGTGGGCTAATTTTGATTTTAAAGCAGTTGGTGATCATTGTCATCTATCCCAGCAGCCTCTAGATCCACTCTTGGCAGGTGCTTTAGCTCTGCAGGACTTTTTGGGGCCACATCCATCACCACGAGCGGGAGCACTCCTCCCGCACAGCTGGAGCGGTCCAGAGCCACAGACCCGTCCTGTTCCGGCTGCTCGCCTTGTCCAGGTGCCGGAGCAGTGCTGCCGGGAGGCTCTGAAGCCTCACCCCCCTGCCCATGACTAGTTGCAGTCAATCCGGTTTACCTTCATTTTTATCCTTGTGAGCCTTTCTGGGGAGAAGCGAAGCAAGGCAGAGCCCCGCGGTGCCGGTGTTTCCCACCGCCTGCACTGGGGATGCTATATGGGGCCTCCCCAGGTGGAGATGCTCAGCACGCCCCGGGGCTGGTGGTGCTTTGGTTGTGCTCCGTTTGCTGTTTTGTTCTAAATCCTGCTGGCAAGCCATAAACCTGCCGCAGCTACAGGGTTTCCAGTTAATTTTGCAGCTGTAATGAGGCTAATATGATGCTCCTGTGCTCAGCAGAAGAGCGTTATCTGGCTGTTTCATGTGTCACCTTCTGATAGAAAATTAATCTCAATGTTTGGCAGCTGCCAGAGGTCTTGCTGTTTCTCCCCAGAAAAATGCCTGTGTCTTCCCTGGCAGAACGAGCCCTGAGAAAACTGGGGAAAGTCTGTGTTAGAGCTGTCTTTGGGAGTGATTCCAGAAATGAATGCATTTTGCTTGATCCAACAGGCAAATTGTTGGCAGTGGAATTTTCTGAGTTTTCTTAATGAATGGAGAAGATTATTTTTAAGTGTAGATTTGACTTAAAAGTACAAATATTAAAGTTCCCTTTTTAGTTATATGTAGATCACTTACATAAATATCTTGTCATTTGCCGTGATACTTTCTTCATGCTATCCTTGAATCGAAAGAGTCAATATGACTATTCATCACTCTGAGATTTCTATTCTCTGGATATATTTTAAGACCCACTTAGGCAATGAGTGTTCATACTTCTCCTTTTGTGGCTGGTAAGAAAGGTCGGAGATTTTTTTTCAAAACTCTTGAAGAATCAGGCTTTTCTACAGGCAAACACCATGCCAAATACATTACTGTTTTTGAACCTCACCCCCCAAACTCTGGGGAACAGAGTTGGCCAGACTGTCCCCATATTTTAGTGTAAGACAAATTAAAGATACATTTTAATTCATTCTTAAATGTGCAAAGCAAGAAATAACAACAACAAAAAAATAGGAATAACATCTGTTTTTCTTATTTTTGTCAAACTAGAAGGCTCATTAAAACTGTATCACAAGATATATAGCCATGAGTTATTTTTAATGTATCTTACGCAGATATTGTATGTTTAAAGCAAGACCATGAACTGAAATTTTGAGGTTAAATTAAATCTTGTTAGCAAACAATCTGTCTAAAGGGTAACAGCCAGTGATGGTTGTCATCGATAGATGGAATAATTTATGAAGCCCAGACAGCTTTTCCCTTTCCAGTTGTTCTGCTCAGTGGGAACAGCAATGCTGGTGGGACTGGTGGGGCCATGGTGGCCGCTGCAGTGGCCGGGTCCCCTGGGTGTGGGATGGGGCAGCTGCCCCACTGCCACCTGGAAGTGTTCCTGCCACCAGAGGGCATCCTGCATGCAGGTGGGGCAGCAAGCTGGGCACTGGCCGTGACAACTGGGTCCCTGGGCAGGCCGAAGCTTTGGTGGCCAGTGTCACTGCATGGCTCTGCTCCCCGCTGCCAGGAGCTTGCTCCTGCGTGCAAAGGCTGAGTCCTTCAGAGAAGGCTGGTGGCTCCCGGCTTGTCACCAGCTGCATTAATGAAGTATGCTTGTGTGCCTCTGATCCAGGACAGAGCTGCAACACGGCCGGGCTCTGGTTTTTGGAAAACTTCTTCTGCACCTTTAGTGCCTGCTTCTGTGCCAGTCCTGGTATATATGTGAAAATAAGTCAACAGGAATTCACGCTGAGCCAAGGCTCCCATCACAGGTTGCTGCTGTTCTTGCACAACGTGGGGCCCTGACCTTTAAATAAAAGCAGAGAGGGCTGTCAAAGGCAGATAGTGCAATCTGAGGGAAAAACAGACTTCTAATATTAACAGTGCAGATCATACGCTTGCTGTGGTAAAATTTTTTCCTTATTGTACATCAGGAACAAGAAAAGACCCTGGGCAATGGGAGGCTGCTGGTGGCATTATGCATCCCATTTAAAACAAACATCTAACAGTGACAGTGAAGTTTGACTGCTTTTTCTCTGGAATATGAATATTACTGAATTGAGATTCTCTCTTTTTTTTTATTAAGTTTTTATTAAGCTATTGATTTGATTTTTCTCTTCTTTGTTGAAGAATTGAAGACTTTCAAATTTTAAACCTGTCAAAACATGAATTCATCATGAAAAAAGCAGCTGGAGTGTTTGATGATTGAACTGTACTTGTAACACAAGTGGTGAATAATTGAAAAGATTAAAAAAAAAAAAAAAAGCCAGCTTGTGGATGACTGTGTTTTTCACTGCAAGGCTGATGGCCTTTTTTAATGATGTCTGTATATCTGAAATCCTACTAAAGAAAGTAGCTAAGCTAGGGTGGTTTTTTATTATTCATTTTTTATTTAAAAATAGGAGGAAAAAAAAAACCACAAATCTTGGGCATCTTTGAGTGGCATTTGATTCACCAGCCATGATCTTGCTCCCGTGAATGTCTTTAAAATGCATCACTTAACCTATCACCTCCATGCAGGTGGTGCTGGTGGATGTATTTGACCATGGGATGCTTCTTGCACTAAGCTGATCTCCGGTGCGATGCCAGCTCAGGACACGCATCCGACTGCTTTGGGTTCCTGCACCTGTCCCCCCGTGAGTAAGAAACACTCAAATGTCCCTGCGGGTAGATGGTGCAATCCTGAAAGCTGGTAATGGCAGAGAGGCAGGTCCTTATTCAAAAAGAAGCATTTCCTACCCAAATGAAGGTGATTTTTATGTTCTTGGTTGTCTTTTTATATAGATTTGGCAGCACTTAGAGAAAAGCTAGCTGATTTCTTATGTGAAGGTGTATCCAAGTTTCAACGTGGTCATCTTCAGGCTTTCACATTGGAGCACTGCTGTGGCTGTGGCATCCTTACTGAGGTTCAGTATTTTCCTCAAATAATTGAGGAGAAAGTCAAGGGTAGGAGCTGGACATGGGACATGCAAGGCAGTGGTGGTCTGCCTCCAAAATCTAGTTGGACCCAAATAGACTGTATAGCTGGGACCCAGGCATTTTGCAGTAAGAAGGTGAAGAACTTGTTTTTCCTCTTGCTTATCATTTTCATGCCTGTGGGGCTGAAAGATGGGTGGAAAGGGGCCCTGATGCAGAGCAGAGACCATGCAGCCACTGGGTGAAAGAAGCTACTGGAGGGAGCAACCTGGAATGGGACTTCAAGTGGGGAATTTGAAGTAATCTGACCACTTCAAAATAATAATAATAATAGTAAACACAAAAAAACAACAACAAAACAAACAACAACAACAACAAAACCCCCAGGCTTGTCAATAATGAATAATTTGCTTGCCATGTTGAATTCTGGGGGGTGGCTCAGTAAAGGGCTGCTGATTAATTCCCAATGGGGACTGGAAGCTGCTTGTCTATGGAGTTTTTTTTTTCTCCTGTCCCGGTGGTCCAGGGAGGCTTGCTATACACACTGGGGGGGTTCATGTTTAGCAGCTTGGCTTTTTAAACAGACATCAGCATCAATGTGAAAAATGTGCAAGGGAAGCAAGGATGTTCTCCAGTGACAGGGCACCACCAAAGAGTGCCCTGGAAAAAATAATTGCCCTGCAGCTGTATTGAAACCTAATGGATTTTTCTGTGCAACTCCAAGGCAGGCAAGAGAGGAAAATCAGCTTATTTCATTGGGCACAGCGCAGCGTCGTGCCGTTTCCTCATGAGGATGTGTTGTAGCTGCGGCATGATTATGTAAAATGCCTCTGTGATAAAGCAAGTTCTTCATTTCTTTTATGCTCAAATCAGTATGTAAAAGACCAGAGAAACTCTGGGAGATTTGAATAGTGTAGAAAATGCCATCATACCCTGCTGTTACATAAATTCAGGTTCTCTCCCTCTCTAAAATCAATTGTCCTGGGAAGCTGCACTGCATGCTGACACATGGAAGCACTTTGTCACAAGCAATTATACTATGCTACAGTAAATTGCCACACAATCTATTACATTATGGGGCACTCAATGTGTGCAACATTTTTCTCTAATCAGTCTGCCTAATTACCCATTAGCAGAAATGAGATTTGCAAGATTTTCCTAAGACTTTTCCAAAGAAAGAATATTTTTAAAAGGAGATAATGTTTCCCTATTTAGTATTTTGAGTTTCATCTGTCGAAAAGACTATTCTGTCTTGAAATAGGAGAAATTGTGGTTTAAATAATGCCTTCTCACTGGACAGCATCCTATAGTGCAAGCCACCGACCTGAACTAATCCAGTATGCACATACATTGGGCTATTGTCGTGCGTGGTTTGTGCAGAACACTGGCCAGCTCTCACACTGACTGGAAGGCAAAGCTGAAATATTCCCTTATCAAGTACAGGGGAATTTGAAAATTTAAGCAGCTGAAAACAACTTTATTGTGACTTTCCCTATTTGCCACGACTAGCAAGTTCAAGAGCATTCACTGCAGTGCAGGAGGCCCATGAGCAGACGCATGCTCCGTTTAAATCCATGTAACCAGAGTACCTTTGCTTCGCTTAGATCATGACCAGTTGCACCAAGACACAGTTTAAAAATTTCATAAATACCATTTATTTTTAAAATGAGGAGACATTGCTGATTGCTATGTGAGATAGGAGGAAAAGCCTGAAAACCGGAGCCAGTCTGAGGGAACAGAAATCACAATTCTTTTCATAATATGTTCTTAAAAATGCAGTCGACGGGGCTGATGCTGCTGGGTGTCGCGGTGCTGCGGCCCCAGAGCTGCCCCGGTGCTGGCCGCTGCCCTCACCTCTCTCTGCTTCCTGGCTGCTTGGGCCATGTTTGGTGAATTCAACGATGCCATGAAATTGGTATTGCAGCCCTGTGTAGTACCATTTAATGATGCTATCCAAGACAAAGAACTTTGTGCTAAAGCCTTAATAGGTCTCCTTGGAAATCCTTTAGCTGAATCCACTGCTTTATGTACACAAACATGAAGTTTTCAGTACCTCTTTTGACCTTTGGCTGGCACACCTCTCACAGATTTCATATAGATTGCAGTGGCTATGCAAAGGTCAAGTTTTTTTAAGCAAGATATTCTTGTTCACCTTACTACAGCCGGACATCTTCTGTAGCAAAAGGTAAGCTGAGATAATAGCTGCCTTTGTACAAAGGAGAGTTTCGCTGCTCTCAGTGGAGAGCATTTTATGGTCACCTTTCTGGCACTTCAACTTCTTGATCATTTGAGATGTTTATTCCCTTTTTTCCGAACTGTATATCTTCTCTGTCTGCCAGCACCTCCAAAAATAGTTGCATTTTGAGCACTTCTGCGCTGGGAGCCCGCGTGCAGCTGCCGGCCAGTGGTGTGCAGCCAGTGGTGGATGCGGGGCTGTGCTCCAGCTGTGCCCACAGCATCCTGCTGCTGCTGCTTCCAGCTAACAAGAGGTTTTGGTTTCACATATGGGCTGGGAACCTGGCTGGCGCTGCCCAGTAGTGCTGACTCTTTGCTCGAGCAACCGGGCGTTGCGACAACATCTGCTCTCTGTGCTTGTCTGCAAACGCTTTGGCTGAGACAAGTGCAGAATGATTAAGGTTTTCACTGCTTTCCCTTCTGCTGTTTGTAAATTACTTTTCCCAGATGAACTACTTTATCTGTTAAGTGTTGCACTTCTAGCTAGTTTTGTCATTGCTTCTTGTAAAATCTCCTTTCCTTCTTGCCCTTCACTTTCTCATTACATTTTTGTATGTCAATGACTGTTCTGGCATAATCCGGTTGATGCTTTAAACTTGATTCCTTTTATAAGTTATTGCCCAGGCTGACCATCTTGACAAAGACTTTAGAAAGGCTTGCTCCTTTTTGCAGCCTTGCGTTTTTTTTTTTTTTTTTTTTTTTTTTTTTTTTTTTTGAGGTCTCATTTTAATTCGCTTTCGCCTTAGGAACATACATAATTTTGTAGTGACTTAATTTGTTTGTTCCCTCTGGGTAGCAGGGAAATGCAATCACGCTTAGGTTACTCTGGTAGCTCCCATCCAGCATGCAGCAGAAAAGTGTGTTTTGTGGCTCAAATCTGCTGCATGCATCCTTAGTTTCAGGAAACATGACAGCTTTACCTCTTTTTAAGGAGAGGACTCTGAGGCAATAACCACATTTCATTTAGCGGTTAAATTAGATCGGCTCCAGCAGCTGCATTTGGGATCTTTGGGAATGTGACTGCTGGAGATGATCTCCCCTTGTCTGCATCGCCGTGGTCCCTGCAGCTCCTCCAGCACTGCAAGAAGGCACGTCGGGAACTGCTGACCCGCGTCGCTTCCTCAGGAGGGAAGTCGGAAGAGCATTAACCTTCTATTCCAACCTGTGCTCGCTTGCCTGCCACTAATTGCAAAGCTGTATACATATAGAACTGCAATCGATGTTACTGAGAAGTAAAGCGGGGTAAGGAAATAATTTGGGAAGCAAACAATGAGTGCTGCCATACAAGGCAGCTAAGTGCTGTAATGAGCTTTGCTGATCTGCTCGGTAATGTCTGGAGATGTTATTTGAGTTATGTGATAACATAACATGGACATCCACATAACCTGAAACAGTATCTTTGCATGCAGCTTATAAACAGCTCCATCCTGGACCTTGAAAGTACCTGAGATGCCAGCAGATTGGGCTCCTGAGCAGCTTTCCTGTTCAGTTTCTGGTGCTCAGCTCTCTTTTCTCTCCCAGAAGGCACATAATGAGATCTTACACGTGTTTTTTTTCTCCTGTCCCTCAGAATGACTTCATCCTTTTTTCCCCTGCTTCACCGATTGCAGCGTGCCCACTGCTGGGTGTTTGTCAACTCCCAGGCTGTTTTCTTCTATCCTTATAGGAGTTATGCGGTGGATCCAGATGGAACAAGCTAAAAGGCAATAGAAACCATCAGGTAAATATGATCCTTTTCAAAGGTAGGCCCATAGCACTTGTGCAAAGTAGGTTTTTGGACACTGTCCTAGGGTACAAAACCAGGCAAATCCTGTCTTGCCAGGACTGATCCAAGCACGTGCAAGCTTGCCCTGTGCCCCAGCTGGCTTCCTTCCCAGCGGGGCTGGGGTCAGCACGGGATGCTTCTGCAGCCCCCGCCTCCTCTCTGTTCTGCTGTCTCACTTCAGTGTGTAGCAGAACTGATAGAGACATCAAAATATATATGTGCGCGCACGCACACACGTATATATGCACACATATATACATATATATATATAGTTTTGACAACAGGTAAATATTGCCTGAGCAGTTAGTGCTTGTGTAACAGAGATGTGATATTTTTAAACAAAAAGAAAAAAGACTTTAAAAAATAATTATGTTAATAAAAGCTGATTGGTTCCTAACTTAATTAGAGATGGGAACATGGGATCCTGAGTGACATCTGTTACTTCTGCCTTCTGTAACGTTTATTTTTTCCATGGACGTCACTCAAGGAGAAACATATTCCTTATCCATTTCTTTTGAGAGAGAGTTTCAATTGCTTAGCAATTAATAACAGAAATAGCTATTATATGAAATGAAGCAAACATTGAAATTTTTTATACTGTACTGTTTTTGTTCATTCCATCTACTAAACAATTTTATTTCCAATTAAGTGTTAGTTACAGTGTGTGAAACAAACCTCCTAAGTTTGATTTAATATTAATAGCTTCTGCATGTCTGTCAGATTTCTAAATTAGGTTGGCCTGAAAATGCGCACTAACATCTGTTGGAGTGGGCATCCCTGCTGCACGGGGACACCCGCCCCGTTCGTGGGAGCGGCTCTGAGGAAGAAGCCAAGATGGTTTCTCCCCTTCTGGGAAAACCTTTCCCCGTGCATGAGGACTGCCCAAAGATGCGTTGCTCTGCGAGGTGGGTTTAAATCAGGGAGGGAGAACTGGTGTGAGGCAAAGCTGTTGCTGCCTTGTGGGGCAGCCGGGGAGCACCTGAACCTGAAGCATCCGCTTGCTCTTTAGAGACCTGCAGGGACATAGCCAGGGGCTGAGGTCCCCAGTGCTTCCCAGGGCCCCCACACCGTGATGGGAGGAGGCTCTGGGGGAGCTGAGATAGCAAATGGCTGACTGGGAGCTGGCTCGGGAAGCCAGGAGGGTCGGGTTATGTCTGCTGGGTCCTGGAGCAGCATTGGGCAGCAAACACTGGCCCCTGCCCTGCAGAGGAATGCAAGACAAAAACCTTGAAAATATTGCTTACAGAAAACCATGATAATGCACAGGGGATGCATATGAGATCAGTAGCTACTGTTCTGCAGTTAATTCAACTGATTAAAGGACATTCATGTAAAGCAAATCATATTGCATGTTCCAGACATTACCTTGGCACTTTGTGCTCCACCTCGCAGCCCACTTTATACCAGAAACCCTCTTCCTCTCACTCCCTCATCCCATGTTTTATTTTCAACATGAGACATAAGCTCTCATCCATGACTCTTATTCACCATAAATCAGCTACAATCAAAAGCTGGGCCCAGGATGGACTCCAGAAACCCGAGTGCCATTGATCTGCGTTATTACCGCAGGCACCAAGCCTTTGTTTCCTCCCGTCTGGTCGCAGTCTGCAGGCTCGGTGTACCCATCCTCTCATTACTTCTGCAATCATAAAACACCCGATTTATTGCACTGGGCTGGAGAAAAAGGTTGTTTAACTCGCCAGCACCCTGTCTGGGACAGTGGGTGGGTGCGAGGGCTGGGGCTGCAGCCGTGCACGGGGCAGTGCAGAGCGTCATGGTGGGGACTGTGCCATGGGAAATAGAGGATGTATCAAAAAGCATGTAGCTCTTCTGTGGGGCATATGAAGTACTAAAGCAACAGAGTTTTCTTCTCTAAAAGTGTGTAACATTAAATTGATAAAATAATGATTCAGGAGACACCAGTGCTTTCAGATGTCTCTGCAACCAAGTATGCAGACCTGCAGCTGCCATGTTTGTATTCAATACCATTATGATTTGGTTAATGGTTTTGAAGGAAGAAGTTGCACACTGCCAGTGATGCCAAACTGGGAAGAACACCAACTAGCATAGTGCAACGCAAAGAGCAGCGAGCAGCAGAGGGATGTTAAAAGCCACTCAGCTGACTTTCATTCTGCATGGCAAAGATGGCTGAAGTCTGGCACCTGCCCCAGCCCTCGCCTTGCGCTAAAGGGGCATGCATAGGCTGCTGCTGCGATGCTTTGGGGGACTAGCCGTATATTTCTGCTGCTTGCCCAGAGCAGCACTGGGGTGCTCAGTGCAGCGCATCTCCATCAGCATCTCACCCAGCAGTGGCTGCCAGCCCCTCCAGGACTGCATCTCCAAAAGGCTGGGCGGTGCTGGGGTGTCCCAGGGGTGCTTTCTGAAATGCTGCTCATCCATGACATCACCTGAGAATTTGTAAATCACATCTAATTGCAGAACCCAGGGAGCGCAGCACACATCAGCTTTGAATGTGCTGGGGAAAGGACAAAAAACATTAGCAGTTGTAATATAGAGCAAGTTACTGTTCCCTTGACAGATATTTAGACTTCTGCCTTTAAACATAGGGGGGAAATACAAAACAATAAAACATCACAGGAAAGCTGTTACCTTTCAGATGCAAGTATAAATATTTAAACTTGAGGTGACTGAAGTTTCATCGCTCACTGTCAAAAATGGGTTGAGGAAAGCCAGCCGGGCTGGCAGCCCTGCAGCACAGAACATGTCAGAGGACAGCACTGGTGTGCCTGCGTCAGCTCTTAAACCGAAAGATGTAAATGAATTTATTCTTTGCTTAACGAGGCCTCGGCATGAGCCCAAGCGCTGCTCTGGGTGAAGGCGTTGCTAATCCCGACAGCAGGCTGCCTGACCTCCTCCTGCCCGGTGCTCGGGGCTCAGCAGGGCCCTGCAAACTTTCAGTTTTTTTCAGTTCGGTCCTTTACCTCACTTTCTGCAGGAATTTATTAGTTGTCTACAGCGTAGTGCATCTCAGAGGTTAAGACCTCAGAAATCAGCAATAAATATCCTTGTAGTGGGGGCTGGGGTGTCTGGGAATTACACAGACCCTGGGCTCCCCAGCGGGGTGCGTGTTAGTTAAAAGCACATTTACAAACACAGCAGCTGGCATCTGTTAGAGGTAAATGGTTTGAAAAAATATTTTTCCGTTCCTTACTCCGCACTATTTGTTTTGATCATGATATAAACAGATAGCTTAATAAAATGCTGAAGTATAGCTGCTGAGACTAATGCCCAGCTGGCAAAATATGTGATCTCTCAAGCAAAATTTGCCACATTTTGAATGCATATATTAAAACTAAAGCTTGCTGGTATGTTTTTATGATGATTAATATTTACAATGCTGTGTTTACAACTTACTGTGAAATGAATATCCATTTACTATTTTAAAGTGCTTAATTTTATGAATTATTTCCAGCAACAAAACCAGAATTTAGAGCAGTATGTAACTTCTGTACAGCTGGAACTCTTCTGCCTGTCCATAAATTCAAACAGTATTTCCCTAATCTCCATTTCCTTCGTCTTTCAGTAAAACCCAGCCTCCACCATGTGCCTCAGAGAAAATTACTGTGTTCTGGTAAACCATCGCTGGGGGACGTGGTTTGCCTTAATGGACCCATTATTTACAATGACACCCCCGTCCCCGCGCAGCCCCCTCCTCCCTGTGCCAGATGCCGGCTCTGCTGCTTCGCTTTGCTGTGAGCAGAGCTTCATGGTTAAAGCTGACCTCCACCTATGCAGTGGGATGGCTGAAAAACCATGCATTTTGCAAAACAGCTAGTTTTACTAAAGGCTTTGAGACCCTATATAAATTTTTGGATTTTTCCTCATCCCTCAAGGTGAGCTTTCCGTGGAGAGCATAGGTACCTTCCTGGCAGGAAGACTTGATGACGGAGCATCTTATTTATATATGCACACATATATACATGAAATAAAGGAATAAAGATCCAGGTAGGCTGAAAAATAACAAAGTGACACATCTATGGCATGACTAGTGCTTTAACTGTCCTAAGGATTATTTAAAAATAGGGCTGAGCCATGCCTGCAGGTGAAGGCATCCCCCCTGCTGCCCGGGACTCTGTTTTCACCCAATTTCCGCCGCGTTCCCCTGGCTGCTCGCAGGGCCAGGCGCGGGTTTCCCGCTGCCCGTGGCGCTCCGGGGGCTCTGCCCACCCGGGTGGTTGTAATGGTTTGTGTCCAACAGAGCTGGTCGCAGCACGGGGACGCTTGAACCTTGGATGCAAGGATCTTGAAGGTCTTTTCCAACCCAGGTGAGTCTATGGTTTTATGAAATATAACAGTGGTTATAGTAGTGGGGGGTAGGGTAATTCATGGGATTCCAGCTAAACGTGGAACGAAAGAGGTTTGTGTTTAGTGTGTTCATGCAGGTATGAACTGTTCCTGACCAGCTTCTCCAGCCCTTTCATCAACATCCACTCTTCTTCCATCGCTGTTACTTCATAGTCCCGTTTCCTGCAGTAAAATTACCGGAAAAGCCGAGCCTGGCTCCGCTGCTGCGGTGCCTCCGAGGGCCGCAGCCAAGAGGTTCGGGGATCCCCGACCTTTGCAGCAGCCAGCCCCTGGCTGCCCACGCCTGTGCCACGATCCAGACACGCTACTTCACTCGCTCAGCATAATGCCTTTTAAACGTCTGCACCTCGAAATGGCCGCAGGATGGTTCTGAGGCACCCAAGCCCCGTTTTAAAAGAGAGGCTTATGCTTGCAAGTAACAGCAGGCTTCTCATGTTATAGGCAGGATTGGACCCTTAGCACGCAAAGGGCACTGCGCAGGCTGTGGGGTGAACCCACCCAGCACCACCTGGGGGCTTTGTCCCCTCTGACCATGTCGGCATCTCCTGCGGTTAAAATTAAATGCTGGGTCCTTTTCTGGGAGCCTTGGCACAGCCCAGGATAGAGAAAACGCACGGGGAATGATTTGCCCTGTTGCCACGCTGCGCAGAGATGCCGGTCAGCGCAAGCAGCTCAGGTTTGGCATCAGCATCTTCACTGCAACACAAAACTACTCACAAAGGGAAGGAGCTGGCTCCTCAGGTGATAATTTCCCGTAATTAATACCGCGGGGAGAGCTCAACCCCCTAATAGCATAACAGCCCAGAAAGCCTGCCAGGGAAGTGCCTTTTTCTCAGGATAATGCATTTCATTTCTGTTGGTCATTTTCCCGACAGAAACCAGAAATATTGCCTTGTAACAGAGCAGGACTCGGAGCCTGGCTCCTCTCACACAATTTTCTGTTTGTTTGCACCTAGCAAAACTGATAAATGTTAAAATAAAAAGCTGTGCATCATTTTTTAGCTAATTGATCATTTTAGTGCTCTTTGGTTTAATATTTTTGTAAGGTTTATAGATCAAATCCTGCAACTTTTAACAATTTGTAACTAGGGATCTATTTTTGCCAGGTGGCTTCTGAAGTGGACAGGAATTTTTATTACAGGGAAGCATGAATAAAGGTGTTAGGGATTCAGGGGGCATGAATCAAAATGTGATCCTGAAGCAGAGGATTTACTCGGTATTGAAAAAAACTGCTGTGGCTTCTTCAGAATTAGCTGCAATCAGCTAATTACGGATCAGCTATAAAATCACGTTTTCAAGAGCTCTTCTGCTTCTATCCAGGCCTGAATACAGGACACAGATAAACTGAAGGAGGGAAAAGGAGCAGAGCCCCTCGCTGCACCTCTCTGTAAATGTTGCTTCTTGTGTTCAAGCCTTCGTGCTCTGGGGGAAGCATAAAAATTAGTGCTGGGTGGAAATGTATCAGTTACTTTTACTGGAATGAAAGAAAAAGGCAAATGTAATTGCCCCGGTGCTTCCCCATCCCCTGATCCTCCTCGCCATGCATGCGGTGTGCTGCCTGCACCAGCCATAGCCACCAAATACTCGGGGTGAGGAAGGCTGGCGGTGAGGGCTGTAACCAATGCCTACATTTAGAGCCACTAACAACGTGTTCAGACATATCACACAGATGAAGAAAAGCAGCAGGAGCCTCACCCCTCTCCACCAAAAAATGACAGCTAATAAGAATTTTTTATTTTTATTTTATTTCAAGAAGCTCAATTAAACAAAAGTTTTAAAAAGCAAAGCTCTCTAATACCAGGAATCTACTCCAAAACGCTTTCTAGAGAAAATAACGTATTTTAACTGGCTTGACAGCTGTAGCAATCTTTTCATACTTTATTTAGATAAATAGTCAGTCTTCTCCATTCATCGTGCAGATTAAATAAAACCTGCTTTCTGTTTTGCCTACCGTAGCTCAGCATTTCCTTTGCTGCTGCCTGCTTCTTCGCTTTGTTTCCCAGCGCGTGGAAGAAGCCAGCTGTGGGGTGGCGGCAGGCAGAGCCCTGCGGCCCCGGCGCACCCGAGGGAGCGAAGCGCAGCGGTTTGGTCACGCTCGCAGAGCGTTTCGCGTGCTCTCACCCAGCGACATTCCTGCGGGTACGTAGTGCAGGAATAAGCACAGAGTGTGGTTTGCACGGTGCGGGAGCGGGGGCCAGCCTGGGGGTGGGATGCTGATGCCTTTTGTCTTGGGGGGTGTTAGAGAAGGAGCAGAGTAAGAGGGGCTTGGCTCAGGACACGCTTGTACAAGGGAAGAGGAGCGAGCTCAACTGTAGTCCTTTTGCTTTTCTTTTTCCCCTGAATTACAAGTCTCCCATCCTCACTCGTTTTGCTCATGTTGATTCTGGGGAATACAGGAGGAAGGAAACTTTTGTGCACTCAGCCCTGGGCAGAGCCCAGCTCCCACCCCCTGTCCTTGGGTGCCCAGCTCCGTGCCTGGACCCCAGCTCCAGTCCAGCTCCTAGCTCCCAGCTCCAGCTCCAGCTCCCATCTCCAGCTCCAGCTCCAGTTCCCAGCTCCAGCTCCAGCTCCCAGCTCCAGTTCCCAGCTCCCAGCTCCTAGCTCCAGCTCCCAGCTCCAGCACCCAGAACCCAGCTCCCCGCTCCCTGCACCCAGCTCCCTGGTGCAGGGATGCTGCAGGAGGTCAGTGCCCAGGGCAGGATGCCAAGCTGGTCCAAAGAGAAATTCTGGGAAGAGAAGGAAGGATGTGCTGTACTACACTGCTGACGCTTGATCCTGGCACAATGGCTGTTGCAATGCTTGCTTGTAACTACGCACTGAAAAACCTTGATTCTGAGAAGTTAATGAATGCAGTCTCAGACAAGTACAAAAAGCAGCATCTTGCTTGGCCCCAGAGGAAATTTTCCATTACAGCAGTGGAGACCTCTCTTCAGCAGAGCCAGCTTCTGGTTTGCTGGACAATTTGTGTTAGCAGGACTGGCAGAGTCTGGCTGAGGATGCTGCAAGTGCCCCCCTGCACCCCACAGCTCTCATCATGCTCTGCCAGGTGCTCATATCCCTGCTAAACCAAATGACAAGGTTTTTTTTGTTGTTGTTTGCAAGAAGCCTGATAAAGCAGAGCCTGGCTGTGCCCCCTCCTGTTCACTGTCCCACACGGGCACCCCAGCACCCCGCGCAGGCAGGACAAGCGAGAGGCAGCAGTGCTGCAGGTTGGCTGCAGCCAGTCGTGCTGACCCCAGTAGTCCTTGTGTCCCCAGGTCAGGCTGGCAGCACAACGAGCGCATCTTTACTCTGAGCCAGCACAAAGAGCCAGTGTTAACAACTGCTGGGACTGAAAAGGAGGAAAAGCCCTCCCGGTCTGCTGAATCCAAGTGCAATGAGCAAGCAGTTTCATCTAGAGACAGCATGGAAATTGTCTGACCCAAATGACTCTATATTAATATTTTCTCACATAAAATGTCAAAACGAAACACACAGTAATTCATATTTATGGGGAATACAAACTGCATTTTATTTAATCTTACAAGCATGAGAAAGAAAATTAAATTAATTCCTGAAATTTGAATATTAATAAGTTTTGCTGTATGTATAGTAACTTGCCAGCTATTACTGTAGAAGATTTCTTAACTTTTGTCTCCACATGATAAAGTTTGAAGGTTCAGCAAGATTTGCAATAGAATTGAGGATCTTGACATGCTCTGATCAGACAATGATGTTCTTCCCTGCAGGGTGCAGGGGCTCCAGCTCCAAGGCTAACAGCATCCTGCCTTGAAAACCAGGCCAAGCGAGCTCTGGCATTATGGCACCTGCATTACTTTGTCACTGGGAAAGTGAAATAATGTGGTTTTGTTAAAATCAAGAAAGGATAGGCAGCTTTTAAAATGGAAAGATGAAGGGGCTGCAGCATTTACCCTGCCCCTCTCATTTGTGCTGAATTTTGTGTTTTCGCATGTGCATGCGGCGCGCGGCTGTGCCTCCCGGCTGCAGGCTGGCCTCGCCGTGCGGTAGCGAAGCTGGAGAGGGAAACGCGCGCTGTGGGTCCTGCCTCTGCCTCCCTGCGCAGGACCCATCCGTACAGCGCGCTCGCTGTGAGGCCCCTTCTGCTGTGCGCTGTGACGTTTTCTTGTAGCGCTTATTTAAAATGTATGCAAACCATATGGAAAACAAAGCCATTCCCTGGCGATAGGCACATGTGCGTTGTGGACAGCTCTCCCCGGCAGCTGGACTGCAGCTGGCTTTACGTGGTTCCAGCGAAGATTTCCTGTCTCCGTACCGGTGCCCCCGGGCAGCCCCAGGTGCACATCGGTGCAGGGAGGAAACTCCCGATCCCCCCAGCATCGCCTCCCCTCCCAGCCCCAGTGCAGAAGGTACCAAAGCCAAAACCTGTGCTTCCCCAGGGTTCCTTCCGCTTCCCTTTGTTAGATAAAGGCAGTGCTTGATTTGCTCCAAGTTAAAAACAATCCAGACACTGCTGTAGGGTATATATTACACCATTTCATTTGAAATTAGAAGAGGGAGAAGGTGTTTTTCAGTTGTTCTCAAGAAAAGACAGAAATCTTAGAAAAAAATTCATTCTTGTTGTTGGATATTAATCTCTTTCCATTCTCTAATTATGCTGTTTAGCATAGCTTCTCTATTTAACCTCATGATTATTGCAGCTGAAGAAAATATAGTGATGTGTGAACTGTCTTAAAGCTTGGAGCTTTGTTTATGAACTGGGTAGAATCATAGGATCATTTAAGTTGGAAAAGACCCTTAAGGTCACCAAGCCCAACCATCACCTAACACTACAAGTCCAACACTAAATGACGTCCCTCAGTGCCACATCCACACGTCTCTTAAATACCTCTGGGGCTGGCGACTCCAGCACCTCCCTGGGCAGCCTGCTCCAACCCCTAACCACCCTCTCTGTGAAGAAATCCTTCCTGATATCCAGGCTAACCCTCCCCTGGCACCACCTGAGGCCATTTCCTCACAGCCTAGGTAGGTCATCTCTTGCCATCTCTGAGGATGCAGCTTAATCTAAATTAAAAAAATTTTTGCATATATAACAAAGAAGATTTTATCTTTTTTACTTTTCAGTATTATCAAAGTATTGCCGTAATTTCAGGCAGACCCGGGGATGCTCAGGAGAATACCGCTAAATCCATACAGTAGTCCAGTTGTATGTGTGCAACCTTGGTGACAATTAATTCGCTCCTTTTGATTTCCTAGAATGAAGTTTAAGAGTGCTTTTCTTGCACAGCACTGCCTGCGCCGGCAGCCAAAGCCACGTGGGTAGCTCCCGATATCCAGACCAAACCCTGAGGAAGGGCCTTCCACCATGCTGCCCAATTTTGAAATGATGCAAATCACAGCAAAACTGGACAAGTGGCTTAGAAATCCTGACTTATCTAGTTGTTCATACATCTAATTTTTAGACAAAATTATGCTAAATATCTTCTGTAAAATACAATAAAAATTAGGAAAAAAATGGTGTTGTAAGAGATTAATCTGTCTTAGTCGCCAACAGGCGACTTGCTTTGCCTTTGGTTTTCTCCTTGCTGGCAGCGATACAGCGTGTGCCAGCGGAGGAGGTAGCAGAAGATGCGAGCTTGCTCCTGCTGCCACCTCCCCGCTCCCACCAGCCACAGGCTCGCGGTGCCCGCGGGTGCCCAGCGCCAGGATGCGGTGCCGAGGGGCCGGGTGCTCCCCGCCTGGCTGCGCGCAGCCCCCCGCTATTTTCCTGGCCGTTTGCAATCGGCGAGAGAAGCTTCCTGCTGTGCGTGCCGCTCCGAATTGGTATCAATCAATTCAAGGCACAAACAAAGCAATTAAAAATCAATAGCTATGCAGCTATTAGAGAGCAAGATTTCATTAAGGTTAATAATCGCAGGAATTAGGGAACTAATCAGCCCTAGTGATCTCTAGAAGAAGCTATCGCAGGCTCTGCATCCAGACTGCCCACAGACCTCAGTTACTGTGCCAAACACTTAGAATAAATGACTAGATGTTATTTTGTAACTAATGGTCATGATAATGACTGAAAATCAGACTTGTAGTTAATATCTTACTTGTGTGCTTGGCAGTAATCCTACCTTCTGCAGGATAAATAGGAGCAGTGTGCGGTGTAGGGCTGAGCAGGGAAGGCTTGTCCTCTGTTTCTCTGTGCCTGAAGAGACCTTTTTTTTCCATAACACCAGCTAGCAGGCACTTACATCTTTGTAAATTCACTTTGGTAGCTTTTGTCCCTGGGTCACACACCACCAGCTGATATCCCTGCGGCCCCGTTCCAGGGTGCCCACCAGGCAAGCTCTGCCCTCTCCCCATAAAGTCCAGCCTATTCTGGCATTTTGGTCATCTCTTTTTCTGTTCAAGTTAAATAGGACCTTGGAGGCCGTTAAAAGTCTTAGCAAAACATCCTAATCACCCAGAAATCAGGAGGAGCCTTCTGGGTGTGCTGCCACTAATCAGTCCATTTGCTGCAGGCACGACTCATTTTATTCCTTAATTCAATACAGCAGATGCAAACCCATTCTGCTCTGTTCTGCATCGCTGCTGTGTGGTTCGTCATGAGCCACAATGCAACATCGCAGCAGCACCAAACGCGAGGACGGTGCTGTCACATTTCCCTGTAAAATTATATTTTACCCATAGCGGCACCCCGGGAGCAGGTGCTGGGGCCGGAGAGGTGAATTATTCATACCCTGCTCTTTGCTTCAGTGGGTGTGTTAAAGGGCGGCGGGTGTGTGGCTATGTACACCCTGCCAGTACCGGCGATGCAGACGTGCGGTTGTTCACCCACCCTGGATGAATACCAGCTCCTCCTGAATTATGCGCAGGGTGGTCGGTGGGAGATGTCGGGCACACGCACCCTGCTCCGTGCGGAGCTGTGCCTATAAATCCATCATGGCCGCATCGCTTCTTGACTCCTCAGGCACCCCAAAGCGGCAAGAAGATGCTGAGGGGCCACGATGGACCTGAGCAAGGTGATCTGAGAGCTGTCTGTGGAAGCTGTAGACACGCAGAACATCAAAATATGAGTAACGAGTTGAGGTGAAGAAACAGAAATTAAGGTCTGAATGTGAAGAAGAGATTTTTGGTCAAAGCCCTGGTCTTAGACTGATAAGAAGGTTAATGGGATGACTTAACAGTATTGTCTGTTATAGTTTTCTGTTAATTGATATAAAAATATTCTATTCATCTCTTTTTACAGATCCTGACAAACTTTCTGGGAACCCCCAGGGTTGTGGTGTACTGCAGTAAATTCCAGGGAATGTGCTGAGGTATGCAGACAAAACCCTGTTTATTTATAGCATCCAACATGAAGAATACCAGCAGAGATATTGATGAGAGGCACAGATCAAGGAGAAAAAAAAAGAAAAAAACATGTTAATATAGGCTATCTCCTACAGTACTTGGTGAGTTTGCTATTGCTCTCCAGCTTTGCCAGTCATTTGCCAAGCGTACCGTGTAAGGTTGTTAATTATTTCCAATGACAGAGTAGTCAATCAATTCTAGACTTTTTTTTTTCCTTTTAATTGAAGTTAGCTAGAGAGCTCATTTTAAAACATCACGTAGGAAGTCTGAAATTTAATACATGCTCCAGAAAACTAGCAATAATAATAATCGACTTTGGTTTTACTTCTAAACTGGCAGAGGCACGAAGCCAAGAAAACCTCATCCATCCTCCACGTACCAGCAGAACAAGGCAAGCGTTCTTCACTTGGGTGGGCTCACGCCCCAGGCCCAGGCACTCGCGGTGCAGCTGTGCAGGAAGGCTCTCGCTGCCAGCGCTGCTTCGTGCACCTCACAGCCGTCCTCAGCAAGCAGCAGCCCCCTGCCCTGCCCTGCGTGGCCCTGTCAAGGGCCTGGGTGCTCCTGACCGCGGCACAGCGGTGCACCGGCTCCCGGGGCCAGCAAGGAAGGCAGGGTCACCGGGCTGGGTGGCTCTGGTTCGTCCCTGTGTTGATAACGAGTTTAACGTAGTGTAAGGCACTGGTGAAAACACCGCAGCACTCCTGCGGTCTGTTCAAAACGTGACAAGCTCCTTGTGCGAAATGACTTGGCAACAGTTACGTCCCCTGCTGACCCAGCCGTGCCCGCCTGCCCCACGGAGACGTCCCACCGGGCGGTGCGGTGCCCGCCTGCAGCGGGGGGCTGCGACAGCGAGAGGAAACGGGGACGCTTCACAGCACCCGGGTCGGTCGGGTTCCTTTGACAGGAAAGACTTTAGCTGGATCCTGAAACCACTCTAGGTGGGTAAATGTCCACGGTGTCACGTGTCGTCAAGCGTGGCTCAAGCAGAGGTCCCGTCTGGCCAGAGCTGCAGGGGACCTTGTCTAACCTGAAGGCACTGCCCGTGTTCCCATGGGGGCTCGGTGCTCATTGGTGCCGTCTCCTCAGCTGTGAATTCTTCCTTCTCCTTTGGTGTAAGAGGGAAATGTGAGGCCCTTGTTTAATTTTATTAATTAATCTATTACGTCGGCTATTTCTTTCCATTGATTCATAGTAAAGGAATGTAAAAGCAATGCAAAAAGGCGATCATTTCCAGGCAGCTGGTGTTCTTGAAAAGACAAAATGGGGACAGTCTGACAACTTATTTATAAGAAATAATTATCTTTAATAAGCCCTGATCAAGTGTTTTTACATGCCAATGTGCATCTGTGCTTGGGAAACGATCTGCTCAGAGCTTCCCTCCAGGAACACGAACCCGCAGCATGGGGGCCAGAACCAGTTTCCATCTCCTTCAGATGAAATGATCAACCCCATTCTTCTGTGGCATGAACAGCTTTGATCAGGAGCACCTGCAGCACTACTTTAGAGCCTGTGACACCATTTGTCTCCGAATAAGCAGCATCGTGCTGTTTACATCAGCTGCTGTTTGTTGCGAGAGACAAGTGCGTGTACTTTCACGTTGGGCTTGTAGAAGGAACTTACACATATGTGTCATGTAAGAGATGCAAAAAGACCATTTCTACTTAAAACTGAAAGGCAGAAATAAATTATGCATATACTTTTATTCAAGTAATTACAGACATGAAAATGCATATGTTTTCGTATAGGAAACACTAGTCACACGCCACCTTTTTATTACTGGATTTGTCAGTTAGCTATTTTACATTTTGGCTGTGATTTTAGTGATAGGAAATTTTGGAAGCAAACAACCCACACCTCTCCTTACTACAACAACTGAGCAAACTGTGTCTCCTGAGCCAGACAAGCTCTGTACGACAGATGAAGGCTCCGTAAGTCTTCCTCTGACTCGTGGGGCAGCCGGTGCCGGGAAGCTCAGCTTTCAGGCAGGAACCGCCTTGCTCTCGTCCAGTTTGGGTCCACACAACTCTTCCCAGGCTTGCCCTTGACTGTTACGGCTTTCTGTGTTCTGAATAAATCAAAGCATGAAAACATGTGCATCGCTGCAAGCAAGGACTAATCCAGTCAAGTCCATCGGATTGCTAAAATGCTCACAGATATGTGTATGTTTGCATGGTTTTTCAGGATACAGCCCTGTGATTTCAAATTAATAAGGTGACGATTTTAATTGAACTAACCTTTATAGATCAGTTGATAGGCTTAAATATTTGCTTATATTAGCTGAGAGAAGGAAACGAAAGTCTTTTGCATAGTAACAATTGCCAAGGAAACCACTCTGCTGGTATCCACGTTGGGCATTTCATCTGTTCCTGTGCGTGGCTGTTGGAAAACCGTCTGATTATAAAAAGAAAATGCTTCCAGTCTGACGAGATTGCTAGTCAATGTCTGCTTAATTTTCTATCAGTTTATCCAAGAGCTGCTGCTGTCCTGATAAAGTTTGTGGAGTTGCAGGTTCTCGTTTCTAAAAATGCATGCAGCCAAAATTCAAATGTGACCCTTGGTGGAACACCATGAATGAGAGAATTGTCTGTATTCAGAGTGTTTTCCAGTCGTCTCATATCTTTTCTAAAACAACCTTTTAACTATGTGATTTATTTTAGTCTTTATTTTAAAGTAGGTCACTCCTAAGAATTTCTACTACTTGAAACATTCTGCCAAATCAAACATGTTCTAACAATTACTAATTGGACTCTCTGTCTAAAAATAAGTATTATGCCTGGAAAAGCACTTTCCTGAAACTGAGCGATGTGTTTAACTGAGTAGTGACACAAAACTATATACAATTTCTAACTCAGAAGTCCACTGGGGATTTCAGGTGCACTTTACTAAAGAGATAGCAAAATTAAGCCCTAATCCAACAGGCAACCTCATTCACCCTGCTCATTTTGGGACCAGCCTGTCCCTCTTCAGATGAGGATGAAGGACAGAGCCTGGACCGCAGAAGCGTGATGACAGGTCACTCAAGTCTCTTCACAGATAATTCGTTTTTCACTCCTGTGTCTCTACATGCGCTAATGAGTTGCGGTTTGAATCAACTTCTGATTTGTGATTTTTAATTCAGCTTAGAATAGGCTATCTGTGGGGCTTTGTATTTGAGAATATCATTCAGTATAATTATTACAGGGAGGTTTTCAGAAAGCTGCGCTCACAGCAAAGATAGCATCTCCATTCCTCTCTCAGTGCTAATCAGTTTATATGAGCCTGCCTTATGCATAGCTTTCTGACCATGCCAAATTCTTCTGAAACAAACACGTCATCCACAGTTATCAGACAGCAACATGCCTGAGAAATTACATTATACTCAGCAAAAAGCCTCAGAAAGCACAGATTTGCCACCTCTTTCCCTCAGAGAGCTGGACAATAGCGGATTTTTGTTATTGTTCATTTTTCTTATGTCATAAGATCTATCTTTTATTTTTCTCTTCTATATCCTGGACAGTTTCTAATCCTTTCTTGAAGTCCATACAATAATAGCTTATTTTTTCAGTTTAAAATGAAATATAACTGAAGTTTCCAGTCTGCAGGCTGCCCCAAACCTCCTTGTTTTCATTTTATTATTTTTTTCCTATTCAATTCAGATAGTAGCCATAGAAGTCTAATCTGCATGTTCAGAAGCTGGAGAAAAATACCTGGCTGGTGCCGGCCTGGCACCATGTCCTGCCAGCACTCAGGCTCTATCTCCAGAGAATGGTAGCTCTCTTATCCCCCAAACAAACAAACAAACAAATAATAAGAATAAAAAAACAAATGTGAAAATTCCTTTTAAAAAGTCTCTTTTTATATAATTTAAAGGAGGAATGCACTTTTCCTTTGTGTGAGGATAATATGTGTGGATGACAGCAAGTACAAAATACATTCCCGGTGACCATTCTTCACGCTGGAGGGATAAGTAAGGTTACTGAGCGGTATTTTTCATTTTCCCAGTTCTTTTGTGCCCAAAGGCAGCAGTGAGTTCCCATATGTGGGCTGCTGGAGGCATTGGTCGCTTGCTCTTGTTCCGGCAAATGCCAGGGCGCAGGGCGGCTCTGACTGTCTCACGAGAGGAGAGAGAGAAGAATTAAAGGAGCAAGTTTATGTTGTCCAGTTGTTGTGTTACAACACCGCCACATGCTATGTCTGGGCACAGCCAGGGTGGACATTATGGATGCCCCACTGTACAGTCCTGGAGGATGCGCTGGCTCTGCTGAAGTCCTGGCAAAACGGCATTTTCCCAAAGCATCGAGGCAGACGTGCTGCTTGTGCCCTGCCACTGAGGTCTGCAAACCTACCGACAGCTGCAATGGCGATCAGCACTGCATCGTTTCACCTGCATTGAGGTATGGGTTGTGACTGTTCTGCACCAAGCTTTGAAAGCACCACGCCTTCTTTGTCCCCTTGTCCCACTGGGAAGCAGAGGTGGGATCCAGAGGTGATTGTATCACCTTACAAAGGTGTGCTGATGTGAGCTTTTCGGTGTAATAGACACTCCATGCGCTCCTCTAGATCTTGATGAGCATGAGCTCTCACGAGCAATTAAAAATCAACATGACAACCTGCTTGGACAGAGAGTTCAGCTCTTAAGCTTTGCTATTGATGTGGTCCAGAGTGATTCCAACCTGTCCAAGCACTTAGGGGGAGAAACACACTTACAACAGCATGGCAGGAGCCCTGTTCCTTTGGTAAGGAAAGGGTCGTTCTTCTGACCCCAGTGTGTGAAACCGTAAGACCCTTTGCAGTTGGAGAAGGCTGTGTCATTCTCAGAAATAGTCAATTTATTTATTCCTACAAAAACCGCTAGAGACCAACTAAATAATGCTATACTGTGGACAGGTGCAGAATACATCCTGCTGTCAAGGGCTTTCTTTCTGGCATTAGTGGCCACCAGCTTCATGAAGAATGACAGCATTGCCTGAAATGGTCTGATGGTATTTTCAAAAGCATCAAGAGGTTGATGACAAATTTCCCTAGCACTCTGGTATGTAAATGCCTTAAGCTCCTTCTGTAGTGTTTGCCCTGATGCAAATGGTCTTTAAATAAGTGCTGCAAAGTCTGCGGTAGCAGGGAGCTGCAAACTGTGTACGCTGCACAGATGCAATGTATTCTTTACAGAGCAAACTAAAGATCTCTGTCTCACAAACAAACAGTTTCCATCTGTTCCCACAAATTAATGATTTCTAATTAGGCAAAATACATTATTTCTTTCATGCAAATTCAATGATGATTCCAAAACTGAAAAAGGACCTGTAGGAAGCTGTATTTGCACAAGCCTTATGAAAAATCTCAGGCAGTGGCAGAAGATGGCTCACTGCTTGTCCGATAGCCAGGGTGCCATGCAACAGATACACCAAGGAGGCTAGTGAACTTGCTCCTTTTGTAGTAGAGCTCTGAGTTGCCTTACGTTTGCAAAATGAGGTCTTGAGCTGAGGAATGAAGTGCATCATGAAGAATAAAAGATGGCAGTAATTTAAGAAATTGTACTGATGGTCAATTGACTCCTTATACTCTCAATCCAGTCATTCTGTGAGCGGAAGGAATCAAGATATGAATGGAGGAAAATGAGAAGTGAGAAGCTGTACTCGTCCATTCTGTTACAGCTGTTGGGGAGCATTAGCTGAAGTCTGGCCCCGGGTGCGTGCCGCGTTCGCTCGCCCTGTCCCTGCGCCCCGAGAAGCAGCACAACCCCGGGCTGGCGGCTTTGCGGGGATGCAGCTGCACAGCCTGGTCTGCTCTGCTGAAAATGGTTGGTTGTATGAGGTTTAGTCTGCTTAAAAAACTTTAAAGAGTACGCAAGGAAAATGCCTTGAACCCCACAGAAAGCCTCCCAGTCCATTTGCTGTTATTAATAACAGTAATCATCACAATTTACATATGCGGCTGCGCGCCTTGGAAGGGCTCCTTTAAACATCCCCTCGTATAAATACGGGTGATTCCGGCCCACCACAGTTTCTTGGTTTTGCGCCGAGAGGACGTGCTGGGTGCAGCTGGTGCTGGAGTCGCGGCGGCAGCAGGCTCCGGGTACCGCGGGTACGGCCGGGCGCTGGGGGAGCGCTGGGGCGCGGGGACAGGTGGTGCTGTTTAAGGGGCAGCACTCGGGACGGGGGCAGGAGCGCTTCCGATGGGCTAACTGCCGCTGGAAGGGGCCGGGATGGTGCGGGGACGGGGCCTCCGGCAGCGGCGCTCAGTGCAGCTGGTACTTCGTGCTTTCTTTTTCCCTTTTTAGCTTTTTCTTTTTCTGTTTTTAATTCGCATTCGGTCCTTTGGACTCTTTTGCTCAGTTTTCCCATCTCCTGGCTTAAAATGTAAGAGACATTGCACAGTGATGCATCTCACATTGCACTTGGTTTAGCTATCAGTGGTAGGTGATACTCCTGCTTTTATTTTCTACTTTTTTTAAGCACCTGAGGACATGTAGTCCAGGGGCTGCTGATTGTGGGTTGGGCAGTAAAACCTAATCCCTTCTGAATTGTTCATTATTACAGGTGACAAATAGCTTATAGGAGCATTAGGTGTTTCTCTGGACTGTAACTGAGCAAGCCTGGTCTGCTGCTGGCTACAAGCAGCTCCCCTGCAATTATTACCTAAGGCTGAAGTATGATATGAAAACTGCTCATCATCAAAGTCATCTCAGTATCATCAGGCTGCATTGTTCTTTCTCAGCATGCGTGTAGAAATTCTACTTATCTAGGATAAATATTCATGCCAAATCCTACTGAAATATAGAGAATATTATTTGTCACTCATTAGATATGTGAAACACAGAAAATATAATGAATGGTGTAGCCATTTTCAATGCAAAATCCACATACATTGTCCTGTTATCTCCCAAATTGCTCTTTGGGACAAATGAAGAGACACTGCAGAAATACTAGTGAAGTAAGTTGCCGAGCCCAGTAATGAAATATCATGTACTGGCAACTCGCTCTTACCCCCTTTTCCTTACAGCATTATATGGAACTCCGTAGAACTTTTCAGAACTCTTCAAGGTTTCTGGTTAGAAATGGATGTGTGCAGGACCCAGGATGACCACTTTGGTGCTGCAGGCGCCCGTCAGGTCGGGACGTTTGTCTGCACCCGCTGATCGGGCTTTGTTGATTTACAGCGGGGAGCACCGAAGCATTAGAGAAACACAAGAACATTGATTCGACATTTGGAACCTTTCCCTTCACCTTGCCCACCTAGGTTGTGAAGATGTGTTTTTGTGCGCGTGGCTGCATGTGTGCACAGAGTCTGAAGCAGCAGAAACGTTTTTTGCAATAAGTTCTGCAGGACAATAATTCCACTTGAGAAAAGAAAGTTTTTTTTACACCAATCCCCCCCTAAGTCCATTTTCTTACACAGTCCCTTTCCCGCTTGGAAAGTTTTCATCTCTACTGTCAAAGATTTGGGCATATTGTAGGCTGTTATTTTTATACTGCATATTTCCAGCTTATTTCCTGAAGTCACCAGAGGCAGTGCAAAAGGAGTGCTTGCCAGGCTGAACTCGCGGAGGGGATTTGCGGGTGGGAAGCTGTTACCGACGTGCCGGGCCATTTATCTCGGTCCTACATGCAACAGCCTATTTTAAATACAGATTTAATATAGCTGATACTGGTATGGCTGTGGAGAGAATACAGAATTCAATTTGCAGTGTCAGTTCTGGTGACAGGTTCATCCGTAATGGTATGAATTAGTTACAGCAGCTTTACCTGTGGCCGTTTTTCATACATTGATTGTCTGCCTCTTCTAGATATTTTAGCCAGCTCTTGTTTCCTAAATGCATGCCTGTTTTTTTTATTACCTCACAAAACTACAGAATTGGGTTTCATTTAGATATGCCTCTATCTTCCCGAATTGCACCTCGTCCTCCTGTCCCGGTTACAGCAGCTCCAGAAGGGGCCGGTTGCTGGCTCAGGACGGGGAGCTCTGCTCGCCCCAGGTTCTGTGCCTCCTGCCGTGTGTCGCTGAGTTAGGAGAAAATGCCAGATGAAAAAGCAGCGCCGAGACTTATCGTTTTGTGGTGCGAGCACAAAAACCTGAGCAAAATTAATTCTCCCCATTAATCTGCCTTGGGGATTGGAGGGAGAATAGCAAAGCTCTCACTGGATATATAAACAGAGTTTGAATCACTTTCGCAGCGCAGTATCCGCCCTCAATACACAGTAATCGTGCTGTGTTCTCGTCTGGCACATTCCTTTTGTCATTTATGTGAAATGGTCACGACCTGACTGAAGGTGTTCTGCTTTCCTTGCTGTCAGACATCGCGGGAAGGGGCTTGTGCAGATTGCCCCCTTGTTTCACCCTTCCTTCCCTGTCGGAACCCCCAGCCCCTGTGGCAGTGCGCTCACTCGCTATTTCTCCATCAGGCCTTGGCGTCGGTCGGAACCTCAGCTGGGAGCGGAAAGGGTACTGCAACCATTTCACCTCCCTCGCCCTGCCTCGCTGGCCACATCCTGCTGTTGCACGCTTCCTGGCCTTCACCCTGCCCCAAAACGGCTCCTCGTAGCCTCCAACCTGCCCGGTTGGCAGTGAGTGGATTTTCTGACTGCTGTCCAGGTGTCCGAGTCACAAAATGTGTTTTTAAGGTGCTCCTGCTCCCAGTTTCAGGCTTGTAATAAGTATTTTCCTCCAGACCTTGACACACGCAATCCAGCCCACGCTGGTTTGGTGGGACCAGCGCTGGGGTGTCACCGCGCCCCAAAGCCCCAGGGCTGCCGGTTGGGCGCTCACGGGACGGGGCAGGGTCGCTGCCATGGCCTGCAGCCCCCACACGGCGCAGGGGAGCGGTCCCGCCGGCCCCGCCGCCCGCCCCCATTGCCCAGCACCTCTCTGCCTGCTGGCTGCTGGCGGAGGCAAAGGGAATCAGAGGCTAAAAGCAGGAGCCTCTTGGAGAGGCCGAGGCACCACCAGCTATAAAAGGCAAGGCTTCCTGCCCCCCCGAGCCTGCGTGCACACCACCATTTTTTTCTCCATTTAAGGACTGCCACATCCAGCTCTTAGAGCATTAACGGAGCCTTCATTCAGCCCCCTTCCCATCTCCTCTTGCCCTGTAGGACAACTCTTTACAAGGACCCAGGGCTGTGCCGTAGATAGCCCTCTCTCTGGGAGGAATTTTTCCAGGATTGCTGTTCTTTGGAAGAGTGCCTGGTACGTGAGTGTGGCTATCCATCACCTTTGGAGCCATTCTAACATTTCTCTTTCAACTGCATATATCCCCCTTCCCTGAACTATGTTACTACTTGCCTTTCATATTTTTCCATTTTCCCATTTCGGATTTCCATCCCAAACAAAATCATTGTGCCACAGAGCTGGGGCTTTCATAATGCAAATGAGGGCAGCTGCACTCAGGTGGCTGAATAAACGATGACTCTTAAATTAACTCTGCCTCCAGCATATTGTTATAGGTACTTTGTGCTATACTCCTATCAAGAGGTTATAGCAATGCAGTATGTCTGTTTTATGGTCTCATTAAGTCATTGCTGTGCTGGATTAAAGTCTCCATCTTATCAATCATTTCTCTAAAATGTATTAGAAGTGAACAAAATCTGAACTAGAAGACAAGTGTAGCATGACAATATAATTATGGGCCAAAATTCGTGTTGCATTTTAGCTTTTTCAAATGCAATACATCATATGCTTACTTTCTACTTGGTGATTAGTTTTTCCTTTTAGATTTGGAAGGAACAAAATGCACTTTTTCTGAAATAAAATAATCGCACTACAGAGATCTTGTTAAATATGCCACGTTTCTAAGATGGGAAATACAGTAGTATGTTATCCCTGTTTTGCAGCTGCAATACTAAATTGTGCCTCTGGAGAAGCTTGGATGTATCAGGTGTGGATTAATCTCAGTGCTCAAATATTACCTTTGGAAAGCATTTTGTTTACAGAAATCAAAATGCCATAGTGGTTGGGAACAGCCCCAGCAATGCCATTACACCTAATGCTATGGTCAAAGCTGATGTAGCAGGGATGTAACCGGACACTTGTAAGGCAGCAAGGGGATATCTGCAGAAGTGCACAGCTGGCCAGATGTTTTGTCTTTGCCTTCCCCAGAAGGAAGATGGAGACGGGCAGGAGCTGGAGGTAGGAGATAGGACGGGGTGGACTGCTGCCCTAAAGCTGGACAGAAACCCCTCGCGGGCACCTGGGCTGTGTGTCTGAATTCCTCTGGGATCTGTCTGTCCGAGGATAGCCAGCCGGGGGAAATGGTGTGCAGCCCTCACTTTCCTTTCCAGCATGGACTGTAGGACTGCCGTTGGGACTGTTCGCACATACCCCTCTGTAAAAAATGACCCTGACCTATAGACAAGTGACAGAAGCTGCATAAAAGCCTATTATAAATAGAGAAGCCAAGTATTTACTGTAAGAGTTGGAAGAATTAGAGTCACTGTAGTAAAATAAGGAGAAAAGGCATACAAAAACAAGTGCAGCAAAACTTTTTTTTTTTAACTGTTTTCTTAAAAGAAAGAATACTATCTATGGTATTGTTACTAGATTACTAGATTACTAGGTAGGAACAACACAGCTGTTAGTCATAGGAGGCAAAGGCAGTAACATTAAACAAATTTGTTCTGAAAATAAGTAATGAACGAGCTTAGGGCTCTTAATGTTGCCTGAACAAGCTCTAGACCACTTGGAGAACCCTAGAGGTATAGAATTAAATTTCACGTCTAACACTGTGCTTGTGCTTTGAGAGTCTCAGAGGAGATAATATGTGCATGGCAGTCAAGCATCCATCCACCCAACCACCCACCCATCCATCCATCCATGGTATGGCAAGGGAATGGCAAAACTTTGAAATCATGAATTACAAAAGGCCAATACAACTGCTGCCAATCTACATGGCTTTCTACAAGCTAGAGATTATCAGCCAAACTTTACCCTTGATGCAATGTACATTCTGATGTTGTTTAACATGGAAAATTTATTTAAGGATGAAGAAAGTAGGCTGCACTTATAGGCTCTTGGACTGTGTCCGAGGAACCATGGATTTGAAAGGGCTTCTATGTCACAGCAATTTAATCAGAAGAAGGTAAGAGTGAAGTGTGACATTGAGACCAAAAGAACAAATGGCATCCATACATATTTTTAAACAGAGGAATACAGATTTATGTGGCAGTGAGGCTGTGTTGCCTCTGCATTTGCTTTGGTGAGGCTGCTACTGGAACATTGTGTCCAGCTCTAGCATCCCAAATTTAAAAAGAAGATGCCAATTAGTTGGCAAAGATTCAGATAAGTGCTATGAACACAGTTACACTACAAAAATATGTCTTCTGCAAGAAAATCCAAGGCTTAGAGCTTGCAAGTCTCATTCATGACATGGAAATTGGTAATGCAGAGCCTTTCACTGTGGAAAAAAATGTAAGAAAGAAATCTATGAGTGACACGAGAAATATTCAGACAAAAACAGCGTGTAATTTCTGAACACGGAGGATAACTAGCCATTGAAACTGTTGTGCTGAATCTCCATAGATTGGAAACAAATTAAACTCAATATTTAATATTTCTCTAGACATGATCTAATTTAAAAATGGATAATTAAGGGAAGACAGAATGATGATACTGGTCCCTCTATGGTGTATGAATACATTGATTTCAATATGCACCTAGAGAGACGTTGTACTGGGTCTGGCTGGGATAGAGTTAACTTTCCCTGCAGCAGCCCTTGTAGCTAGAACAGCGCTGGTATCACACCAGTGTTTGGCTACTGCCGAGCAGTGCTGGCACAGCACCAGGACTCTCTCCAGACCCCCCAAAGCCAGTAGGTGGGGGTGGGCGAGAAGTGGGGAGGGGACACGGCCAGGGCAGCTGACCTAAAGCAACCAAAGGGATATTCCATACCATGTGATGTCACACTCAGTAATAAAAGCCGGGAAAGGGAAGGAGAAGGGGGGAGCTCTCGTTGCGAAGACGTCTGTCCTTCCGATCAACCACTGCGGGTACTGAGGCTCTGCGTCCCAGGGCGTGGCCGGGCATCGCTCGTTGGTGGGAGAATCACTTGTTTTCTCTTTTCCTCTGTGCGTGCGCACAGGCTTTGCTTGTACATATATATATATTTGTTGTTTTTTTTTTCTTCCTCTTCTCTAATTAAACTATCCTTATCTCAACCTGTGAGTTTTTTTTTCTCCCCCTCTTCCTTTGAGGAGGGGGAGTGAGAGAGCGGTTGTGGTGGAGTTCAGCTGCCCAGCAGGGTAAAACCACCACAGACATTATCACCACAAACAAGGAGTTTACTGCTCCTTGGCAAGCTCTTTCCAAGACTCATATGCCTGTTAAAATGTGAATCAGAGCTACTTAAATCCATGTGCATGGATTGTGGATTGGTATCTTCTTGAGAAGACAAATAACCACATTTTGTTTGAAATAGGTAAAATTTGTCACTGCTTCCTTCTGCTCCCCAAGCAATCCTTGCATGGCTAACTTCTCTGAGGTGCTGGTAGCGGAGGCGATTCTTCAGGAGAGTGATGGCCTCGGGGATATTGCAAGCACAAATGAACTCTTCTGATTAAGTGAGTGAACCACTGAGCGTTTTGCTTCGGGGCTTCCTTCTTCAGCGAGGTGGCAGGAAACAAGTGGGAACATCCAGTTGTCTGTGCCCAGGTACACCATACCCAATAGTGCTCCCAATTTTAAAGAATAAAAAGGGTTTTTGCAGCTGGAGGATGGTGTGGGACTGAGGTTCTTTGGCACCTGCAATGAGCAGTGAGCAAGGAGGAGGAGGCACCAGTGCAAGGGTGAAGAAAGGACAGAAGTGCTCCTCCACGCTGTGCTGGGGTCGCCATCGGCTGTGTTGTACCATGAATGTGCCTGTCCTCACTGCTGAGCAAATTTCTGCAAGGCAAATGTTCCCCTTGTGCCAGATCACCTCTCTACCACATAGGAAAATGAAAAATCTCTGGTCTGAAGGAACATAGGAATTAACTGAGAGGCATTTCTACTTTTCCCTCCATTAGCCAGCACGTGACACAAGGAACAGCATGAGCCCTTGTTTTCCCAGGTTGCTGCATAACGATCATGAAAAGCTGGCTGTTTGCAGTCAGGATGACTGGGGTTAGTCAGGTTTTAAGAAAAGTGTTTTGGTAGGTATGGGAAACTCTGGTACCAGTTATCTGAGCAAATGGTGGCACCTTCCTTTCTGGAAGCTTTCAAGAGCGCATTAAGCCAGTATCTGCCAGGGGCAGTTTAGATATACTTTGTCTTGGCCCTGCAATGAGGGCTGGGATGTCTTTTTTCTCAGGCCTTCTGGCCCTTTATTTCTATGATTCAACATGACAAATAATATTGCCTCCAGGCAGATTGCTCATATGTTGCTATTAGACACTGCAAGTTCCTCAAGGTTTTCTAGCAGGGGCTGGGAACACAAAATACTGCACGTTATGCTACTGCCATCCAGCACATCTTTCACAAGTATTCTCATAGCTATTCAGAGGTGCACTGGCAGCTGGCCGGTCAGCCCAGGATGGCAGAGGATTTTAAAGAAAATGGAGGGAAGTTCAGGCTCTCCACTGCAGGCATCAACGATGGTCTCCTCCAGTGATGCCCCTGCCCTCCCAGGAGAAGTACTGCTTGCTGGAAGTTATAACCTCTCCTTGCCCTGCTTTGCTATGAAAAAAGGGTGTTTCTAATCTTCTGGAAACAACAAAGCTCCCACTTTACTATTAAATTGATCGTTGCTTCTCTACTCGAGCACTGTAGCCCATGGACGTCGTGGTGACATGTCCTTCCTGGCGCCTGGCCGGCTGCGTCCTGCTCCCCGGCCGTGCAGGATGAGCGGTCCAAGCAGCGAGGGTGAGGATGAGCAGGCTCCAACGGCTGCAAGGCGTCACACACTCTGGGACGTGCAGGTTGTTGGGATTCATTTGGCATTTTGACATAAACATTTTAAGAGTAAATGAAGAAGCATGGTCCTGAAGAAGCATGCTCCTGGCGGGAGACTGGGCATGGTCCAACACCAGCTGATTGCCTCGTGCACCCCAACTCCCTTGCTAAAGCAGGGGCTATTGGTCCTGCTTAGGTTGGTTAAGAGCAGGACAAACTCTTTTAGGACTTTCATCTCCAAGCACTAGGTTGAATCAACGGCAGTTGATTTGATAGTTGATTGATGATCACATTTTCTGACAGGTTGGTGCCTTGCTAAAAACCCTGTTTTTAATCAATCAGAGGAACGAACCTTTGCAACCCTGCTTATAAACAACTCAAGCTGTTACCTCCTTGCCCAGCTGGATGGCAGAGCCCAAACTGAGTCACAGCGCTGATGGAGTTCAGCATCACTGCATGGTACGGGGCTTTGATAAAAATTAAAAATAGTGCAGCACTTCAGTTGCTCCCTGATCTTCATTTGCAAATGGCACGAAAATGTCAATACTGCACAGTAATTTTTATTAAAAGTGTTTTTGCAGTCTAACATCATGCTTTCCACAGCCCAGCCACATTCCCAGCAGAAGCACGGCCAGTTCTGCATTTGTCCCATGGTGCTCGCGCCGAGCACGCGGCTCTGGTGCCTGGCGCTCTCCACAGGCACCATTTGCACAAAGCGTGTGCACCCCAAGCTGCACTTAGAATCTAGGAAACTGTGGTTTTCTTCCTAGGTCCACCCTTTATGAACCAGGAAAATCACTAGACTGAGTGCAGGGTGGCTGGGGTACAGGGCACGACTCATTCATTGGCTCCAGAGCTAGTTCAGTTGTGGCGCTTGGGAGCTGAAGGTTTGCCCAGCTCTGCCGGAGCCCCAGAAATGCCAAGAGCCCCGCCAGGGCTCACGCTTCCTAGTTCTGTTCCACGGCAGGGAGCTGCCCCGCCACATCTTGCAAGCGCCTCTGGGTTGCATTACAGCACAAGCTTATAATATTTTCCCCAAAGCCTGCTTTTAATTAATGTGTGCAGTTTGTTGTCTGTCCAGAATACGGCAAATGTTAGGTATCATTAGCTAATACCTGCTGTGCTCCATTTTCCAATAATACTGTATTTTTTTCTAAAGCAATTCATTTCTCACTTTAAGAATATCCTGTGGACATGCTTTGTTCAAATTCAGGAGGTTATTTATGTATAAAAATGGTCACGGTGTACCATTTGAAAAGGAGGTAATGTGATAGCAAGCAAATGGAGTGTGTAAAAAACAAAATTACTTAAGATGCTGTGTGATTTCCTCTCTTCTAATACAGCATGAAAACGCCAGGAAGATTTGCCCCCTGTGAAAATCAGCAAGCTGGAATCGGGCAATATTTACTGACAGGGCCTAATCCTCGTGCAGGTGGGTGCGGAGTGAGGTCGATTAGAGTGGGGGGCACTTCTCTGCAAGCGAGCGTCAGCCCAGTCTTGCTGCTCCTATAACGAGGCAGGGAAGCAGGTAGTTAATGAATGACAGCATCGCATAAGCTCATCTGGTAGGAAGAACGCCAAATATTCTCAGTGATCTTTTCCATCTCAAACACGTACTTTTCAGTACGCAGAGATTATATTTGGCTAAGGGAAAGGGAGACGTAGGTGTCATTAATGATGTAGAGATTTTAATGAAAGTTTGAATGGATTTGTGAAACACTGAACATATATTTTGAACGCTTTGAGTGGCAGTTCCATTACACACACAAATGCCCTAATTGGCAATTGGGTTTGAGAGCATCTCGCTTGCTGTCAAGCAGCCACCAGCCTTCTGGGGAGATGTGGCTGATGCAGGTGGAGTGAATTAAAGAAAACAGCTTCTTTCTCCACATCCTGAAATTGCTGGTTATAATTCAGTTTGTTCTCTTCACTTGAAAACCTTTGAGTAGTTCTTATGTGTAGTTAATATTTATAGCATGACCGGCGTTTTTCATTCCTGTAGCTTCGGGAATGCACAGCAATAAACAGAATGATGGAATTTCCTAGGACAGCAATGGAGAGGTTGTATTAGAGGAGCAGGTCCAGCTTCTTGTGAATGCAGCACTATCCTCTAGGGAATATATTCTTAGGTTTAGAGAAAAAGTCATAGGTAAAAGAAGTTTTATATCTTCCCAACAGAGACTATTCCACAGCCTGATATCTCCCATTTTCAAGACTTTCCTACAAGCCAGAGAAATGACTCTATTCCATCTGGCCTCCTCCAGCCCAGCCTCTCTCTTCTTGGTAGCATTTTCTGCCCCATCAGCTTATCCTATAGGGTTATATTGCACATTCTGTGTTCTTGTTTTCAGTTCTTTGTGGAAGACTTTTGTTTTGTTTTGTTTTGTTTTGTTTTGTTTTGTTTTGTTTTACGTGAGGTGGGGATAATATGCTTTAACTTTTGGTTAGCCCTGAAGAGGCCAGGCAGTTGAACTGGATAATCTTTGAATGTCCCTGCAACTATTCTTTTCTTTTCTTTTCTTTTCTTTTCTTTTCTTTTCTTTTCTTTTCTTTTCTTTTCTCTTCTTTTCTCTTCTTTTCTCTTCTTTTCTTTTCTTTTCTTTTCTTTTCTTTTCTTTTCTTTTCTTTTCTTTTCTTTTCTTTTCTTTTCTTTTCTTTTCTTTTCTTTCTATATTGGCAAATGAGAAGAAGAGCAACAAAAGTAATCCAATACCTGGAGGAACTTATCAAAAAAGAGTTTTTTTCCTTATATCTAGTCTGAACCTCCCCTGGAGCAGCTTTGTGCCATTCCCTCACATCCTGTCATTTGTTACCAGGGAGAAGAGACTGGCACCTCCCTTTTATCAGCTTTGTTGCCCTCCTCTGGATGCTTTCAAGGACCATAACATCCTTTTCACATTGTGGAGCCCAGAACTGCACATAGTACTCAAGGTGAGGCCGCACCAACGCTAAAATATAGTGGGCTAATCTCCTCTTTGACCAGCTGGCTATGCTGTGTTTAATGCACCCCAACATGTGGTTTGCCCTCTCGGCTGCCTGGGCACCCTGCTAGCTCACGCTGAGCCTGCTGTTCACATGGAAGTCCCAGCTTCCAACTTTAGTGATTGCATACCAAACCAGAGCAGGGACAGCCAAGTCATTACTTATTTCACGGTATGTTCACAAACCAGGCATAAAGCAAAATAGAGCTTTTGTGTGCATGTACATTTTACTTTCACGTTTTCTATGCTGTAAAATCATGCCTAACGTTCTTCTAGGCACCGCGCCTGTGGGTGAGCCCTCGTGCTCACCGCCGCAGCTGCTGGCGCTGGGGCAGAGCCCGGCCCTTGCCGAGAACCGAGGCAGCACGGCTCCGTAGCAGCTCCATGCTTCTGCACGGCCCTGTGGGCACTTCTGCAATGGAAGCAAGCGGGGGAGAAAAATGCTAACCTGATTATGATAGAATAAAGGACATACAAGTGATAGATTGCTTTGTGTATTTTTCATATCATGTGCTCATGACACTTTTTTTCCATGTGCTAAAAATACCTTCTATAGCTGCGGAATGGGTCCCAAGCTGCTAGTGGCCAAGTTGATGGATACGCTTAGTCCTGAGCAGTTCAGACTTCCTTTGCTTTCTTTCTTCAGTGACAGTGTCTGGTCCTCAGCTATAAGCAATCTAATTTTTGGTGTTAAAAAAAAATAAAGGTGTCCCAAAAAAGAAACCAGCCCCCCACAAATCAGCTGCAGAGAGGATGAATTGCATGGCCACCAAGGTCACTTGGTCTGGACTTAAATTCAGTGAAGGAGGAAACAGAGAAGATGGTGCTGCTAAAACTTTGCATTTGAGTGTGCACGTATATCTTCCTTACCCAAGCAAGCGCTGGTGCCCTCATCTTTCCTATGAACACCCACTCCTTTTTGGAAACCCACTGATTTCCCAGACTTTGGCACTACCTGAATTCATAGTTTCACCAAGCTCTTTTTTAATATAACAAAAATTTTTCGTTTTTATCAAGTTTCAGTTTCTTGCCCCTCAGTGTCGTTCATGGTGCTTTTCCCCTGCATTTTGTACACTTTCTGCTGCTTGCTGGCTTCTCTCTTTCTTCTTTTTTCAAAGAAACCTGCATCACCGTTCCAGTAATGGGAAGTAGCGGTGCAGAGGAGACTGGGAGCAGCAGAATCGTCTGAATTGTCTGAAAAAAAGCTGGCTGCCAGCCACTGGGCACACATGAAAGTGCGGTGTGCAATAGCTATCACTTTTTAATGGTGAGCTAACAGAAAATTAGATTTTTGGACAGCAAGTTTAAACCTTAATTATGGAGAGGACACTGCTGTTTTATAATATAAAAGAATTGAAAGACTTGATGTCCCTCGGGGCTCCTTTCGCTACACCAGTCAGACAGCCCGAGTCATGGTCTGCTGAAATCAATGGCAACAGCAGAAGCCGTTCACGCACACAAACAGAGATGGGAGGAAGGAGAGAGGAGCATTTGTAATGATTCATTCTTTAATGGTAATTAATACGGGCTCAAACCCAGCTAGGGCTGCGTGTTCAAATGGGTTGCCTATGTGAATATGAGCATGAATATTTGTAGGAAACGCTTCCTCTAAGGGTCCCAGCTCCAGCCAGAAGCAAGCACTCTGCCTGTCACTTACAGTGAAGTTTTGTTTTTTTAACTGCAAATGAACAGTGGGATCTTGTTTCCCTTATTAAAGCTAAACTGCCTTTAAAATCAATATGAATTTTGCCTGAATACGAACCCAGAATAAAGCCCTGTACTTTCATATATCTTAGCTGCTAAAGTGCACCTTTTCTGCCTGTTTCAGACATGGTTTGATTATTATTACGACTAAGATGTGGGAAGCATACAATTAAAATTGTATAGCCATCGAGACAAATTTGGCCTGAGCACATTCAAAGGGTTATCTAAAAGCAACTGCAGTTGCTAGAGTGTTTTTAATAAGTGTATCTCATCCAAAATATTGAACAAAACACTTCAGTGGCTGTTTGGGAAGTGGCTAAGATACCTCTTGATTTTTGTTCTGGAAGATTAGCGCACATTTTGAGCTGAAAGGGTGGAATCTATTATCTCGTGTTTCCCAGCCTGTGCTGCCGGCTAACTGGAAGAAAAGAGGAGACCAGCTGTGAGACAGAAGAGAAATAAGGTGGAAGCTGGCAGGCTGCCGGCAGCGGGCGGCTGTGGGTATTGACGCGCAGAAGGGGCCCCGGCCCCGGCTGATGTTTCGCGTGTTGGCAGCGAGGCCGAGCTCTGCCCGCGGCGCGGTGGCCTGAGGCTGCGCTGCACGGGCGCTGCCGGGCAGCTCTTCTAATCCAGGGCAAGAAACGCTGCGTTACTGCCTTCCAGACAGTAAAGCGTGCCAGATGTGGAGACAGCCTAAGGCGAGACTGCTTCAGCCTTGCCTTAAGAAAAGTGAGATTCGAGCTAATGCATTTTAGTTCTCTACACTAGGAACTAATGTAGTTTTGTTGTGGGTGCCCAGCCCTGGCAGTGCCCAAGGCCAGGCTGGGTGGGGCTGGGGGCAGCCTGGGCTGGTGGGAGGGTGGCACTGGGGGGGCTCTGAGGTCCCTGCCAGCCCAAACCGCTCCGTGGTTCTCAAGAAGAGTTGGAAATAGTGCCCAGTTAGGGAATTGCTTCAGCTGCCTTGCTCTGGCTGGGGCTGTACGGACTTTTGGGGCTCATTCTCTCTGAAACAGCCGTTGAGAGGCTGCAGTGGGGTCCTGGTGCGAGTCCTGCTGAGAGAGGCCCCTTCTGCAAAGCCCTGTCCCTGCCAGAAATCATCTCAAGGGCCAGGATTTTGAGACAAATTAGGGATTTCCCCTGGAAGAACTCACATCTAATGGTAACAACAGAGAGCTGTTCAGGTCTACCAGGCCACCCTAGGAGTCTCCTGCCCCTCTGGGAATTTCATGAATGGAAACATTACAGAGAAACGGGAATGTTCATCAATGAAACACCCCTTTTTGGTGGTAAAATTGAACGTATTCTACCATTTAATCTTAATAAACCTGGGACAAGAACAAAAAAGCAGGTCAGTTGTTCATACTGTCTTCAAGACAGCTACAAGGCAATGGAGTCCTCCTTTGGGGCACCAGTTTCATTCCACATGCACCGGTTTCCCCTGACAGCTTAGCACTGCAGTGAGGTGTTGGTGGGAGAGCAGTCCACATGCGTACCAAAGCCATAGCACTGCGGCTGCTTTTCCTCTTGGTTTTGGTTTCAGTCTGTTGTAGGAGCTGGCGGGGCTTTCCTTGCTGACACCACGGACAAGGGCTCTCCTAGCAGCCTTCCGGGTGCTTTTCGGGAACAATGTGTGAAGCGATCTGAAAGACCTCTGTTCACCCCCAGGCGTGCAGGCTGGTGGCTGTACACGCATTGAACACCGCTCCCAGCGCGACTGGAGGCGATCTCCTGCATCCACACCATGCAACGCGAGCCGAAGCTGATGCTGGGGCCATTGCTGGTGGCTGAGATGCTTCTTCCCCGTGCTGTCCTCTCCCCGCCTACCCGAGTGGATTATAAATATCCCAAGTCTCCTCCTGGTCTCTAAGTACCAAAGTCCCCATGGTACAGAGAGGGCGAGTGAAGCCTGGTGAAGCTAATGGGGCTGGAAGTGTGTGAGCACCTCTGCAGCACGGAGCAGGAAAACCTTTTCCCAGCAGTTCCCTGCCTGAAGTGAGGTGTCTTCGTGGAGCTTAAAAACAAGTCTCAAGCACTTTGTTAGGGTGGGGGCTCTCACCTTGGAAGGGGTCCTCAGGTTAGAAGAAACCGCCTCTTCTCTCTTCGAGAACTCTGCAATTTTATTACAGAACCAGGAGTTTACCATTTCTCAGATTTACAGTATTGGAAAAAAATGTGGCTTTTGGGAAAAGTTAATCAAAATGTCTTACACTATAATTAATAATAAGCACATAATGAATCTAGCCCTCAAACAATGTTCAGATATGCAGTGCTCTCCTTGCAAGTCAGATTACAGGAATGACTGTGCACTGCATTGCCGTGAAGTGACGCGAGTTAAAAAGTTTGAGATGTTTCGTAACGAGTTAAACATCTATTAGGAGTTTTCACTCTTATTGTATTGTCTTTAAATACTGCATTATCTTCTGTTCCTCCAGCATTAAGGAGTAAAGAAAGGAGGAGAGTTTTGGTTAAAATTTCTCGCTAGTGTTTCAGTTGATAGATAGCTTAGTAACATTTATTTTGATTTAATGACAAATTCCATAGCGTATTTGTTCCCGAGAGAACAGGCAGATCTGTTCTTTTTCTTCCCCTTAAATGAGTACATGGCTGAGATTTCTGCTCATCTTAGGGAATTATACTACATTGCGAAATTCTGTTTTGTCTCATTTTCTACCAAAAGTTTATTCACAGTCAAGAGGCTGTCTCAGGCTCCAGCTTTATGTCGCCCCCTTTTAAGCTCTGGTGCATTTTGTAAATGTTAAGTTTCACCTTCGTCCACCAAAAGGGAAACTTCTAATATCATCTCCTAACGATGTCTATAATGATCTGGTGGTTTGGCCATCTTCACACCGGCTCAGGATAAACTGAGGGAAAACCAGGCAGTCTGAAGTCCCCATTGCTCCTCCAGAAAACTTCCCGACTATTATCAGCATTAAAAACGCTGACAATTAACAGTCTCGCTCCAGGACTCGGGGTGCCACGAGAGGAGCTGGCTTACAGGGCTCGAGCCTTTCCGCACCCATCCCGCTGCCACGGTCCCCAGCGATCTTTTATGCCGGTTCCACTCCTCCTACAGCAAATGTGGCTACATTGATTTATCACTGGCAACCAGTCCAAGCCCTCAGGGATATGATAAACAGCTATGCAAGCCTCTCATAGAAAGATGGTCTGTTATCCCTATAAAGGAAATGGATGAAGGAGAAAAAAATTTACGAGAGCATAACCGTCTCCCCCCCGGCCGCGAGACTGTAACAGGTCACCTGTCGGCGAGGCTTTCGGGTGGGCTAACGCACGGCATTCCGACCGCTTCTCCAGAGCCGGACGCGGCCGGGCCGCGGGGCAGGAGCGGGGCCGA